>JARJDY010043215.1:0-14964 GCA_030264615.1 Cypha longicornis
AACAGGAACGATTTTAATGCGTTGCTAAGGAAAACAAAGAGTGTCCTAAAATGGCTTACTTTACGGACACTTATGGCCCTTGACGACGTCCGCAAAATTGAATAGAATACTGCAGTTTTGGAGCATATATAACTTTATAAGATGCATTTGTTGTATCTATTACTATTATCATCTTCAGATCGCGAAATTTGTTCGAACAGAAACAAATAATGATCTAAAACGGACCATCCCTGGTTGAGTATAAATACCCAACTAATAATAGAAAATTTTACGTAATCGAGATGCGGTCTGACACTGATGCATTAGTATATGACGTCCTTGGACAATAGGTTGCTTGCTTGGATTAATTACGTCATAGGTAAGAACGTCACGTTTTGCGAATAATCAATACTAGAAATTCATCGCAAGGTAGACCGAAATATATATAATAACGTCTTCGTGTGCGTGCGTGCGAGTGTGCAATACGGCAGACTTAAGTATGAGAACCCCCGGCATAGCATGTCTTGGGTTTATCAACTGATGGTTATTCTGATAAGATTATAATATGCCAGCGCTGGCCGCGGTGTATGGTTAAAAGAAATTTGTAAGCAAAACTAAGCAAAGCGCCAAAGCGATCGATAAAGAAAAGAATGCAAATCTTTTCGAAATTATTTCGAGCTAATTAGTGTAAAAAAAGTATCATTACTGCGCTCCGAATTTGAATCAAATTACCCAATGCGTCACAATTACGTTAATGATATTTATATTCCTGTTGAAAGCGCAAAAATAACTCATTAGTTATTATTAATTAAAGATTCAAGTATATATTTAAATAGCTTTATAAGTGCAAATCTAAAAATAACGCATTTGTTACGAAAAAAACATTGGACAAGAGATTGATTGTTTTATTAAAAGGATGTGCAGGCGCCGGTCAGTGCAGACGTTCCGTAGTTTAATGTTCTGCATTGAACAGAGGCGAGCACGGTTAAGTATTCGCGTCATAACATGGATGTGTACACGCATTTCGAACAAAAGCTTTATAACGCATAATTAAGTTCCACAGCATGTATTAAAATTTATTTCTTTGCAAATATGTATGTATTTAAATTTAGTTATAGCGCAAATTCCAACGTAGTCTATTATACGGTACTTGCAAAATAACTAAAATATTCATAACGTGAGCTTAAAAATCAGATCGTTTCATTACATTATCTAGATTTAATCAATTTGTGCATGATTATTTATTTTACCGCATAACATTTACATGTTTACGACCAACACTGCCCTATACTCTAACTAAATACTACACTTAGATGCTGATAATACTATTAATGTTATAATATGTATTATATATTTTTGTGAAAGCAGCATTTAGATATATTTATCACCAATTTGGAACCAAAAATGACGTTCAGCAACAGTATAGTAACTCAATTTATTGTAGATGTTTCCAGGTTTCGTGTTCAAAAAGTTCGCTTCAAGCAAAGATTATCGAGAAAAGTTTGTATTATATTGTTGGAAATATTATTTTGAAAAATGTTTACTGAAAGCTTTCAATCTCACGCAGACCCAGAACTTTCCAATTTAGAAGATTGTTCTAATGGATCAACCTTACATTTTCCAACTGGGGCACCCTTGTTCTGTAGATAGTTAAAGGTCAATGGTTATTATACCTTTCAGTTTTTAATGCTGCACATAACGGAGTGTCTAAATATGACCAACAAATTATCGTCTATTGACCAACAAATACAATCATATTCTTATACTTCTTCAGTCAATGATGTGATTATCCCTGAGAATTCGGAGGAACTGCATTTATAGAGCAGCCATTCTAAGAACTATTACACAAAATGATTCAAATTACGTGATAAATTGGCAAGTTGGAAGTTTTATGTTGCAAAAAGAAATCAATGCATGTAATCGTTGCAAGGGAAATTTGTTTCAGTTTTCTGCGTGTTGCCTTACAAGTACAACAAGTATATCCTGGGGTGGTACCACTCTGAAAAATACAGTTCCGTGTCTAAGTCCTGCCCTTAGTTAACGAATTTTCATGCAACATGAAATCATGCAAAGGGCAAATCGTCGTTTCGTAATTATTTTCGGGCGCCCCAAAGAAATAAATGATAGCACCATTTATCATTTATTATATTAGTTGCGACGTCGTTTTACCATGATGTGGTAAAACAAATCAGACAGAGCTGCCGGAAGATCCTAATAGGTCCAAAAAACCAATCTGCGTAAGATGTATAAATGACGAGCTACCCTTTCTTTCTTATGGAATGTCTCATATGAATGACTTTCCACATAGATATGTTTAATTCTCGGTAAATATTGAGATCGAGATCGGTGTTAGGGACTAAAATATTTGATTACATTTCTTGAAGCACACAAAGACACTTTTCAACTCTGTTGCCATGGTTACTCTGGTAATGTGCATTAGTATGCAGTGCCCTTGATTACGTTGAACATGCAATATTAATCGCACAGAGTGCATTAAAAAATTACCAGAAATAATAAATAAGGAAGCAGGTTTTTGTATAAAAGAAGGCTATATTTAAACTGGTGTAATCTCAACTAGACATTCACATTTCCCTTCGTTAATTCCATGGAACTTAATTTATCCATGATTTAAGACATCAATTATAGTGAGCCCATCGGCGCTGCTGCCTGGTGCGGAGGGCCTGGTTTAATCAAGCGAAAAGTTTAGTCTCCCACACGATTTCCATGACAGGAATTAAAGATAGTAAAACAAAGCTCCGCCATCCAAACAATAGCGTGTTTCGCAGCGAACCCAAGGTCGTTCCTAATCAGTCGTCAGCGTAAAAGGTCACCGTTCTGATATGTATTACCTAATGAATTATGGAAAATATCGATTCAAGCGTACCTACATACCTGCCTTACCTCATACACCACCAAGCTTGCGTGCGCAGTCTTTTTTGTTTTATTTGCGGTTTCTTAAAAAATATTTCATATAATAAAAAGTAAATCTAGAGTGGAGCTTTTGTGTGTTGCTGCGTTCTTTACCCTTTAATGAGCACAATAAATAATGGGCAGCGTATAGGATTTTAATTGCTGCTACATAAAAAAAGCTTGATTAATTTTTACCAGCCTTGAAGCTTGAATAAAACGAGATGATTACCACATAATAATTCAGCAGATTATTTTTACTCTTTTTTCTCATTTAGGTGCTTATGTGATTTTAATTGGGGGTATTGTTGCGATTGTCAAAATACAATAAGAAGTTATTAATTTACAATTTGCATTTGACACGTCTAGACGCGAAAACGTGATAAATCGTCACCTCCTTCCATATAAATTTTTAGTTTCTAATCAGTAACGATATAAAACGTAGGCTCATTACAGGGGAACACATACGAAATTAATGCTATATTGCTATTGAACATTACGTGGCGAGTGGTGTATGTTAAACGCGTTAGTCGCATGATGGGGTTGGTTGAAGTGTGGCCCGTGCGCTTTCCCTCGATAATGTTATTGTTGGCTTAAAACTTGAATAACGAATGAAGTGGGTATATAGGGGAAAGTGGGTCTTTCACAACGCCAATACTCAGACCTTTAGTTAATGTCAGAAACTTATCCTTCAGTAGATTTTCCAGGTGATGCATGTCAACTTAAAAAGGCACTTTTTGTCCTAGACCAAACAAACCTTTTTTGTCCTACGTTTTTGGGCTAGGTCGGAAAGTGACGATTTCAGTGGGCATTGGCCACCTCGAAAATTAAGTTTTATTTTTATGTTTTTTAATCGGTGAAAATGTCAAAGAGACGGTATTTAACTTAAAGTCCAATACCGAGCCAAACATAATCATAATTTTTGCTCTGTGTTATACTTTTTATTTGGCATTGGTCTGAGATTAGATTTAGGTGAGACATTTTGAAATTTTTACAACTAGCAGAACATTGAGTTTTGATTTAGGACTATTAATTGGAAAGAATGTTACGATAATGATCTTTGATGCAGATTTCACAATAAGTCGTAATTTTGAATAGTGTTAATCTTTATACAAGGTGTTTTAAAAAGGGGGTGCAATGTTATTGCACAATTTCCTTTTTGACTTGAAAATTGAAGAATCGAAATTTGTAAATATAATACTGAAAATGATCACACTTATAACATACGAGAGGAAATTCGTAATCGTAATTGTTGAACACGGTAAATACACTTAAGCAAGACCAGCACTATTATAGTCATTAGTCATTGACGCTCTCCGATCAAATGTTGATCTCGCTTTTATTAATTACTTGATAAAATTGAAAACAGCAAGATTAACCTCAGTGGTCTAATTAAAAGCAATTATTGAGTAAGTGGATCTAAGCCGCTTAAAATTGCCGCCCACTCTAGTTCGGTTCTTTAAAAAGTAAGCCAATTCATTTCTACGATGTCTAACATTAAGTATCTATAGGCCGGATTCAATATTGATGTCGAGATATCTGCGGGATACCAAAAAGTTTGTCACTGTTCAGAATGTTATGGCGAAAATCGAAAATGTAGCAGGAAAGGTAGTCGTTCTATTTGTTTAAGAGATATGAATGCCATTATTCTGATGATTATTTGATACGCAAACCGAAAAGAATTTCCAGAGCACATTCAGTTGCCTACTTGAATCCCCACAATAGAATCTCGCGGCGGCAAGTGACTTAAGTCATACCTGGCTGGTTCGCAATGGATGCACCTGTTGTTATGCAATTACTCAAGCGGAAGGCACCGATTTCGGACGACAAGTCCTGAAACATGCTGGCTGCAGCCTATGAATTGAATCCTTGCCAAACGTTTTGCGAGGATCAATGACACTGGAGTAAATGAGCACAGCATTCAATAAACGTGCGTATAAATAGGTCCCTTTCGAGAAACGGCTCGATGATAATGACTTATGCAACCAAATATTTTTAACATGCAAATTTTACTCGTAGAATTGATACGAAGGTGGAAAGGTATGGTGGGAGGCAAGTTAGGATAGGAGGCAGTTGAATGAGGTAACCTAGTCGGAACTGCGATGGATAAGTTTAGTCAGAGTCGGCTTAGTGTCATGTGGTTTCGCTGTGAATGAAAAACACGGACGACAAACGCGACCGTGAAGTTCCTCTCAGCGCGTAATTTATTCCTAGAAAAAATAAATAAAACACATTCGATTGGTGTGTGTGTGGTGTGGGTTGGTGCTGTAGGTTCAGAATTCATTCACTTTCACTCATACCTCATGGGAGTAAGGACGGGCACTAAATTCGCGTTTCCACAACGAGCATCAATGAATTATTATCTTTAGTCTAGCAAGCATGCTCACGGCTCGTAAACATTTCGCTCAAAGATCGTCTTCCCCATCGGAAATATTCTCTCAAATTTGGCGCAACATTCGAAACGGTACCGCCGATCGCAGGTAGGTTCAGGATTGTTATGACAGACAGGTTGCGTGGGATCTTTAGCAAGATTTTTAAATTGCTTTGCTCCTTTACAGTCCACTCATATTTATTCTCATCTCTCATAAATGTTTTATTCTTTTAAGGTGATGCATGGAGCATACCATGGAGGAAGACGACGTAACAGTGCGCGTCGCGGTCAGGTATTTTTTGTTTTCCATTATCGTATCTTTTTCTTTCTATTTGCTATAAGAAACCTTGTATCATGGGTACATAGAGCAGACTTATCATATCACATAGTATGAATGGAAATTAAAGAACAGATCGTAATTTTTGTTGTCCTACTCTACTATACTAATAAGCTTTTAATTTATTCGAACTTTCTGGAAATGGATTAATTTATCAAGTAAAGAAAAACTGGGTGGCAGCATTAATATCCTAATTGGAATTGTCGAAAAAATATTCATGCAGCAATAATGTACACACTTACAAAATCAAACAGCTTGGTCTATTGTTGTTGCGCAATTATTACCTAAGTTTAAATAATTCACCGTGTTTACTTAATGACCTTGCGTTCGACAGTTCTATTTTGTTGTCAATGAGAAGAATCATCAAAACAATAATTCTATAGGAACCATCAGGATTTTACTTTTACACAAACCATGCTCTTGAGTAACAATCAATAAATAAGTAATCATTAACAAATGGAGCGATTATCTTGATTATCATGATATTATCGATAAATGGCTATTTTGCGCAAACAAATAGTAGTATTACAATTAAGGGCCGCATATGTTAAGCATTTGTTTTTCGCCGAATGCTTCATCAACGTTAATCAAATCGATTTTTTTGCACACGGGCTCTTTTTTTACAAAAAATATTTGCTATCATTCGGATACTGAATGGATGTGCACAAAATATTTAACTTTATTCGAACTGTGATATTCTGAATTTTACGGACATTAAGTTGAAAACTGTCACTAAAGCAATCCATTATACTACTCTTTTCGTTTACCTAAGCAACGCGATTTAATATCGACAATTGTCTTATTTTAAGCGGCTGTGGCAGTTGGCAGGTGCTAGTTTAAATTTGAGACATTTGACATCTGTTTTTATGCTGTGAAATCGCATAGTTTCGGACAAAATTTTGTACTTACCTCAGCACCCATGTTCATAGTCATGTTTGCCTCGTCACTGCTCGCCTCGGCATCTAAACTCCACATTCGCCTAGTTAACGCCAACTTCAGTAAAAATTTTGTTATTTCTTGTTTGTATTGTATGCGTTCAAAAACAATTTGCTAATTTTTAGTTTTGTCAAGTACTTGTTAATTTGAAACTTCTATAAGTGGTGATATTGTAATGTTTAACATAACTTGAACATTGTTGTTATACCAAGAGCAATTAATAAAGAGTGTTTTGTTTGTCACAACGTACAAGCCCAATACAAACAAAATACCTACTAAAAATGAAAAGTTCTATTTACACAAATATACGTAATATAATCTGCAACAACAATCAATTTGCTATAACTCATCATATGCAGTTGCTATTATTTAATTATTTAACCTTGAATTTACAAATGTTTCGAAAATAATGGAGAGTTTATGCCCCGCTCTACCCTACATATCGTACAATCTTACATGTTAAATATACCGTACTTTTATTAAATTGGTCTACCATTAAATAATTCTTCATCTTGATTGGCTGCTTAAAGAAAGACCGCACTTTTGAGTGAACCCTTTAAGCATCACCCTTTGTTAGGTCTCATAATTAGAAAGTATAAGTCAGGAGCGATGAACTTGTTACTTGATGATGATATGAATAAAAACCCTATTTCTAGACTAGACGCGAAACGTTATTGTATCCTTTAAACGGTATTTTTAATTTCTTTAGGGTCGCTACCTACCTTCATGCGTGTTTTAATTTCCAAAACTAAAAAGTGCGCTCCGCGTAAAAATATACTTCCTTGACAACATCGGCTCGGTAAGCTAATTGCGCTGCGTGTAATTAAAAGTGATTGATTCAATTTCTAATTTTGTTTGCGCTCATTCCTATGCGACAGCGGCCTTTTATATTAGCACCCATTTATTTTGCCGCCGCTGGACTTCTAGCACTTAACGACAAACATTTATTCTTTGATATAGTAAATGTTATGCAAATTATTCATTATAAGGATGTAATTATGGTCATCGCATGTAATAGCAAAAGTCAAATATGTAAGAGCAAATACTCGGATTGACCGCTGTATGTTTCTTAAGTATAAGTGCCATATACTTGGTGTAGTTTTTGTTTGTTCTGCAATGATGGTCGATGTGGTTGAAGGAAGAGATGACCTGAAGATGACCATCGCTCGGAACCGGTTACCAAGGATTTAATTAATATACTGTGTAATTCGGATAAAACGAATCTCAAGGGACCGGCTTAAATATAGTTCGCCAAAAGTGGTTAAAAATTAAATATTAAAATTTGGGCTCAATGAATTAATAAACTTTGGATCCGAATTAACGATTATGTAATGCCTGCATTGTGAAACTTACATGGCCTGGATTTAGTGGTTTATTGTTCCACAGGTCTATTTTAGGCCGAGGCAGATATTTCGAAATTTTGCCAAAAATATCTGCATCGGCCTAAAATGAACGTGATTGATAATAATCCAATATTTATGTAAGCAAAATTAGTATGTATTTTTGAAAATTTCAAACGTTTTTTTTCATTGTTTTTATCGTCGAAGCAGCAACGAAACTAGTGAATAAAATCAATTTTCGCTGTAAATGAATAAGAGATATGATGAGTTAGTATCTATTGCTCAAAAAGGCCTTATTGTCTGACTGCTGATATCCCAATAGTGAATTATTATATGGGGGATTATTGGAACTTATCTACATCAATTTAAAAGCAAATTTTCCTAATAAATTCGTTAAAAATTCGCATTTCGCAATTTCGCCACAGTTGGACTTATCATATCAAAACCGACAATTTTCAAAATCTTGGACAGATTTGGTACGATAATATTTTAAACAAGGTTATAAGAATAAAACAAGCATCACTAATTCCATGTTTGGTTTGATCGACGTAAGAATTTATGGGCTCTTTTGAAAGCGCTTTTTCCTTCTGTGCCCTTGCGGAACTCTGAAGACTTTTCTTTGACTCGTCGCGCTAGATGCGGTAACGGCAAAGCATGAGATGAAGAAGAGCACCTTGGTTCTTCCGTTTACCTTGAAACTATAAATGGAACAAAAAACGCGTGAAATACTACAGCCACAAATTTGACTCTTGAATTTCTCCAAATGACTGACAATCTTATGTTTCTATGTAATTAAAAAACAATTAGTATGAGTAATAATTTTGTTTTCGAATTGACAATTCTATTTTAATCATTAAAAGATACACATTTTCTTAACTAAATTATTATGATCAATAAAGAGAAGGGGAAATTTGTTATTTACAAGAGTTTGATCGGCTATTTATAAATATTTGCTCGGAAATTTTCATTTGTTTTATCAATTATTAGTTCATAGTTTCATTGTGTTTGATTAACAGTTTTATATAGATTTATCTTTATATTTTCTTTTATCTTTACGCGGTTCTGTTTGCACCTAATTTGTTTTCGAGAATTGCTGACTCAATTACAATTAACATATGTTCCACTAAAACGTACTTTAGTTTATTTTGTTGTTGATACATTATCTGGTTGCGCTTAAATTACGCTGATAACACGTATACAATTTTGAACAGCGTTGATTGTACTAAAGTCGGTACTAAAGCAGGTCAGTAAAAAGCGGCGAAGGTGAGACTTTCTTTGCATACCGAAGCTTTAACCGGCGGAGACGTATTTTCTTTATTATGCGAAAAAGTGGAGCCAAAACAGATAAGGAATTACACCAATCATCGACCACCCTGAAAATTGTAGTTCGTGCGAATAAGGGCGTATTGCTGAGGCTTCCGCAATAAATTCATATATAGTTTTTATTTTTTAGTATAAACATGAATGTTTCTTTAGGGATATTATGTTTCTATTAATAATAATCTCGTTTAAATATATGCATATAATTACGTAATAAAAATTTTCACTAAACAATGAACCTATATCAATAAAATTTATACGGAAGCACACACATAGATTGCCTGATGGTACTTTATTTCTTTGAAATGCAAACAAAAAATTATACAAAGCGCTTTGGTTCTTTTACTGACTTCTCATACTTGAAATGAACCTTTTATAAGCTTAAAGATATGTTTAACAATAGAAGAATTTTAAAAGAAGTTTGTAATACATAGTTTCCACACTTTAACTGTATTAATGTGCGCCTCTGCGATTAAACATCAATGATGTGAATTTTTTCCAGAATTCGACCGCAGATCCCGAGGGAGGTGATTGACATGTGCCAAATTTGTACCACAGTCACTCCCGGCGAACCTCAGGTACTTCTTGGGACCGATAAGGTTTTCACATTTGACTATGTATTCGACACTGAGGATGACCAATTTGCCATTTACAATACATGCGTTGCGCCTTTAATTGATTCGTCCCTCGAAGGGTAAGTTGCGTATTGTAGTGGTTGCGTTTTGTTCATTAATTTACTTGGACCTTCGACAGTTATAACGCCACTATACTAGCCTATGGCCAAACAGGGTCTGGTAAAACGTATACTATGGGATCCGGGTTTGATGTACAAGTTCCTGACGTTCAACTGGGGATAATACCAAGAGCCATTGGGCATTTATTCGAGGGCATTGACAGGCGCATCGAAAATGCCAAAGCGGTTGGTTCAAATCCGCCGGAGTTCAAGGTGATGGCCCAATTCATGGAGTTGTACAATGAAGAGGTCATTGATCTATTTAACCCTTCTTACAACAAGGTATGAATTTCTCTGCCGGTCCACGCGAAACCCGAAACCTTAACGCAAAAATCTTATTTGCTATTGCAGGAAAAGTGTTATAAAATTCATGAGGACCCGTTCGGCGGTATTCAAGTGAAGGGTGTCACATTAAAGCCGGTCACATCCACGAAGGAGGCATTGCAATGCCTGCGCGTTGGCGCGCTGTCCAGAACAACGGCCAGTACCCAGATGAACATTCAATCGAGCCGCTCCCATGCAATATTCACGCTTCATATCAGACAGCAGAGAGTTTTGCGTTCGGAGAACAGCGGCTCGGACGAATTTGAAACATTGACTGCTAAATTCCATTTCGTCGACTTGGCGGGTTCCGAAAGACTGAAGCGCACTGGCGCAACTGGAGACCGTGCCAAGGAAGGAATCTCCATCAATTGCGGTCTACTCGCCCTCGGCAACGTCATATCGGCGCTAGGCGATAAGACCAAGAAGGCTTTGCACATTCCTTATCGCGATTCGAAACTGACTCGTCTGCTGCAAGACAGCCTCGGCGGCAATAGTCAGACGGTGATGATCGCGTGTATTAGTCCCAGTGACAGCGACTTTATGGAGACATTGAATACGCTCAAGTATGCTAATCGCACTCGAAACATCAAAAACAAACTAACCATTAACCAAGATAAAAGTTCTCGGACCATTGGACAGTTGAGGCAACAAATTGCCCAACTGCAACTTGAACTCATTGAATACAAACAGGGTAAACGTGTAATTGGTAGCGACGGTACGGAATCGGTGAACGACATGTTCTACGAGAATAATATGCTGCAAAGCGAACTGAACAACTTGAGAACGCGCGTGAAAGCTATGCAGGAAACTATCGACAATTTAACTCAAAAGAATACGAATTTATTGGCCGAGAAGGCGGTGGGCCATTGGATTGGTGGCCTCTCAACGGACGACAATCACGTAACCGACATGGTTCATGCATACATTAAAGAGATTGAAGAATTGCAGGCTAAGCTCATTGAAGCCAACAATACCTGTGATCAATTGAGGAAACAAATAAGCCGCAACCACACGGCCGCTATATACAACAGTTTGAGTTCGAGCATGGATATTTCGCTTGGCGATAATCATAGTTTATTGGAAGAAGCGAAGCGAGACATTCAAAGACAAATACAACAGCGAACGAGGAAAGAATCGGAAATGGAACAGGATGTTAGTTACAGCAGTAGCGAATACGATTCAGATAGCGAGGAAAAAGAAAGTCAAATAAACCTCAAGGATGAATTGTTTTCGTTGACGAATGATATTGATATGAAACAGAAACTCATCGACGAATTGGAGTTATTTCAGAGGCGTATGCAAGTAATGCGGCAGAATTACGAGGACAAGTTAATGCAATTACAGGCCCGCATTAAAAATACGCAAGAAGAGCGAGATAAAATTCTGCTCACCTATACAGGCCAGGCCGGCCAGGAGTCCGGCGGCGGCGACAAACTGAAACGCGTCAAAGATGAGTACACGAGAAAGTTGTACGATATGCAAAAAGAATTGAAGCGATTGCAAGATGCTCAAAAGGAGCACGCGCGCTTGGTGCGGAATCAGAGCAATCAAGAAAACAAACTAAAGGCGTTTAAAGCGGAACTAGTCGAAATGAAGAGGGCTAAAGTGAGATTAATTAATAAAATGAAGGAAGAATCGGCGCGACATAAAGAATCCGAAGCGAAAAGGCTCAGAGAAATAGCGCAGCTGAAAAAGGAAGGTCGTAAGAATGCCAACATCATTAAAGTGATGGAAACGGAATGTCGTAATAAAGATCAGGTTTTAAAACGCAAACAGGAAGAGGTTTTGAATTTACGCAGAACTCAAAGAAACCGCTTAAGCGCTCGTGCGTCGGGTCGGGTGGGAAAGAAGCAATATACCGAGAAACATGCGAAGCAGAAGTGGCTCAAAGTGGAAAAATCAATTAACAACATTACAATTAGCAAAAGCGGCATCGTGCATCAGGAGGTGCGAATGGAAAACTTCTTGAAGAAGAGGGAAGCGCTAGGTAAAGAACTCGAAACGTTGCATGAACATCGCAAGCAAATGGCCGAGCGCGGTCAAGATACGACTCAATTGGATAGTTTCATCGACGAGACGCGCGAAAATATCAGCTACGTACAAGACGCTATCAGTGAAACTCAAAACAATGTTATTCAAATCGAGGAGACCCAAGATATCAGCGAAGCAGCAGATATCAAGCAAATTGTCGATTCCGTTAACGACCTGAACGAAGCGAAATATCTGATGCACAAATTGTTCAGCATGACGCTAAGTCAAAGTCACGCAGTAGCCCAGCGTGAGGCCAAATTGAAAGAATGTGATACGATAATGGTTGAGGTAATAAAAAATATTTATTAATAAAAATTTTATCTTACTTTAGAAACGAATGTTTTTTTTCTCAGTTGGAACGAGAAAACACACTTAAAGCGCAGCTTCTGGAACACGTCCTCCAACAACCCTATTTAAATAAAGACCTAATTATAAGCGTGTCAAGTAATGCTAATGATACAAGTTCCACTTATTCCAGTAGATCTGGTTCTCCCGTGCTGCTGCAATCACCGTATGCTACAAAAAATTCAGCGAACAAAGCAACTGCCAATAATGCAAGTGTTAATTTTAGATCAAACTCTCTGGAGACGCTCAATAACAATAATAACAAATCAAAAATAAGGCGAAGGACCGTGAGGCCGGATGAGCTTTTATATGGCAAAACCGAATAAAATACGCACTCCTTCACTCACACAAAACAAACAAAACATGCATCCTGAAGAGGATAAACTATTATGATATAATACCATCATACTGACTTGGCCCCAGCCCAGCCCCTATAATACTATCCCTATTAACGCGACAACCCACTTTTTAACGAGTTTCGAGTTTGTTAGAATTGACCGGAAGCTAAATTTCTTTCAGGTGCTACTTGCGTTTCGGATGATTTCGTTCCAACAAGATTGTTACTTCACCTGGAATTTTACTGATTCCTTAATTACCTTTTACCGCCAAATATTTTATGCATTTTCTGGAGCATTGCTGTTTTTAATGCTAATGACAATATTGTTATTAATTTTTGAAGATTAATTATTTATTAAATAATTTTAACAATGTATATTTTAAAAAATAACTATTTAATACATTACACACGTAAGAAAATTATTTTCGAGGTGAACGCAAAATTTATTTACACATTTTTTAGTGAAAATTGGGTAAGTTTGAAAATTCACATTAATTATTTTGGTTCGAAAAATTATTACCTGACAGGTTCAGCCAAAAGTCACAACTCTAATGGTATGAAGTGGTAGAATTATGAAGATGGAATTAGGAAGTCGATTTAATTTTAAAGTCTTTCAAGTCCATTGTTAAAAAATTTCAGTAGAATCAAAATTGGTTATTATCGAGTGGTGACAAATATCGCGATTTCTAGATTGTCAAAATTTACACAGGTCGTCCGAGGAATACTGCGAACATCTGATGCGACCT
This sequence comes from Cypha longicornis, assembly GCA_030264615.1. Taxonomy (NCBI): domain Eukaryota; kingdom Metazoa; phylum Arthropoda; class Insecta; order Coleoptera; family Staphylinidae; genus Cypha; species Cypha longicornis. The sequence goes on from JARJDY010043215.1 coordinate 13,707, forward strand.
GTACTGTACATGCGCTTAAGTTTCACGAAGAACAAAACAAGCTGCAGAATTTCTGACCTGTCACTTCAAAATATACCTTCCATATGTTAAGTAGTGAAGATATGTTCTGCTAAAATATTCACAGCAACTTTTTCATCACAGTTCCATAAGCTTTTAGCTAGTTTGCCTAAAGTAGCCTTGTTAGCTTCATACTGAATCCAGTCCAGCAAAATTTTGTAAATGACCTCTCTCATGCCTTTCTTATGAAAATCTTCATAAAACTGATCAATTTGACCATCAGAAAAGTTGAGATGTCTGGCCACAGATTTGAAAGTACTTGCTCTGATATGTTCAGATATAAAAATTAAATGTGATCTTAAAACTGGCTCTTCTAAATCCAATAATTTCTTTATAGTTGTTGTCATTTCAATATCTTCCTTAATATCATTCCCATTGTTTTGTTGCTTAACTTCACTGCCTAAATTAACCACAAATGTTGTTGTTGACCCAATATGAATGTCCCTTGATTTGTTAATATAAATTCCTTTGTCCTGTCCTGAAGCATTGAAAAATTCGGAAAATAGTAAATTGGAATAATATTTACGGTTAATTTTCCACAACATACTTGTTTTCATTTTCTTTGTCGAATTTTTTCCTGCTGTGGTCTTGAACTTTGGATAATTTATTTGAGGTGTTTCTTCTATAACTTCCTCAGGAATATCATCTTCATGCCTGGGCGGACTTGGACATGCATCCGTTCTTATATCGGAATCCATTTTATTCACAGAAATTCTACTTTACGACCTAAATTTTAACATGGAACTTGGAATAATAAGTTGCTTTGTCCGCAGCACGAGAAAAGTTATAAATAAATTATAGTCAATGACAAATCAGTCATTATTTATGTCAGAAAGCTTTAAAGAGAGCGCAATTGTAGTTTATTACCGCTTCAATTCAAAATTACCTACGTTGGAAACGTTGCGGTAGAAGTACTAGATTACATTAAAAACTCTGAAATGGTATTACGTGCACTAGTTCGGTAATAGATCAACAAATTTTTGATTAATCTTTGCGACACGAAATATGTACAATGCACTAATGGCACTAATGCTACTTGTAAGCCGTGTCTTACCGACTCACGAACAATAAGTCTTGTAGATCACTTGTTATGTAATGTACTAATTCTATATCATGCTATCATGTGAAAAAGTTTATTACATATATGGCAAATATATGTACAATACTAAATTAATTATGCATTTCCACGATTTATTAGATA
>JARJDY010043235.1:0-12035 GCA_030264615.1 Cypha longicornis
AAATATATAATTGTTAATGATTCTAGTTCGAGCTCACTAATTTTAGTTATTGAAATTTTATAATATAATTTAAGGCGGCAGCTTATGTTCAGTCTAAATCGTCTTTATGGGAGTTGCCTCGTATTAGTTCGTTTAAAATAATGCGTACGCATCATTGTTAATGCGCGTAGTATTGAGAGCAATATGTATTGTGTCTTTTTTAATGAGAGAGTCTTGTACAAGCTGCCAATAAGCAACGTCACACGCTAATCGAAGCGTAGTTTTTTATATTACCAAGCCGGCCCGTCGGTTTTGGTGATATCGACATTGAAAAAGCCGTAATCGAACCAGCCCTACACAGCTCGTCCACGCGAGGACGAATTGTACCCAACAGGAAAGAAGGTTTACATTGTATGTTTCAGGTAAATAAACTAAGCCTTGCTGGTGGTTTTTCACTTAAACAGAACTTCAATAATATACTAAAGAAACTTATAAGCAAGGAAGTTAGTCAACAGTTTTCCGCAAAGGGAAGAAAAGGTAAGAAGGGCTGTTCAAAGTTAAATCATTGTGAAGTTGTAATAGGTAAGGATTTACATGTAGTTTTGGTTAGTATTTATGTACATATTTTTCTGGAAAGTGTCAGAACTGCCTATCCAGATGCCAAGGAGGCTGAAATTATGCTGGCAATTTCAAGCTCTTTTGCAACGTTAGCAGACTGGTTTGGAGGGGCCAAACTAAAAGTGCAGAGGAAAAAAGAAAATTTGGAACAATCACTACAAGTATCTAATGCTGTAAATATGGAAGAATCCAATATTGACTAATTTCTTTTAAAGTATGCAAGTAAAATAGTCAAATAAAATATGCAGGTCCTAAAAAATCTCAGCTTGTCTACATACTATTTCATTTAATCTGATCCTAAAGTTAATTTTTATTTGCTGTAAACTAAATTGTTCGAGAGTTATTTTTCGTTTTGTTTTGTTTTGTTTGTTTGGTTTGTTTGGCAGAGGCGTGTTTTATAAAATACTATAATTGCTTAAATGTTATAATCAGTTTGTTCTTGCAGCTAGTTTCTTTTGCTTCATAACCGTTTTGAAACTAACTGGGCATGCGCAGTTAGTGTTTTGCGAGCATTTTATGTTTACGCGCAAGCTCAATAGCTTGCAAAACAGTTATGAAACCGAAAAAGTTAGTTTCAAGAACAAACCTAATAGTGTGTATTAACTTTTATACCAGCGACGCAATCAATGAAATTTTGATATTTACTGTAAAATCGCTATTATAATTGTTCATATTTTTTAAAAAGGGCTGGGGCAAAAAATTATGAATAATTACTACTGTAGTTAAAATCAATAAATGTTTTTTTATTTATGTATTTTATTATATTGTTCTTAAATGCTCCACAGTATATTAGCAGAATATTTTTGGTCAATAAATTTTAATATTGAAATCAATATTCCTTCAATGAAGAAAAATGTTCACATTATATATTGAATAAATATGTTCTTCTCGTTACTGTTTAATATTAAACGTAAAAAAAATATTCAATCGACATTTAATTTCCACCTGGGGCCAAGCCTCAGGTTGTAAAAAATAGCTTCTATCATAAGGCCTATCAGGTATACATGTTACACTGTTAATTAAAAATATATTTGGAAGTCTGCAGCGCTCTATGTCCGCGAAGTTACAAAGTTAGGGTAAGCGCTGATAAACTGACTAGACTGCAACGGCGTTTGCCTCGGTACTTACTGCTCAGCCGCTGATGGTGGCATCATGTAAAAATCAGCTTGTACGCTATGATTTTTATTATTTTTAAAGAACCTTATTCCAATTGCGTGACTTTGCATATCCAGTTGCGCCGCTTGTGATGCTTCCAGCTAGATCTAAAACGGAAATCGCCCGAAGAGCTAGGCTGCATACGAAGCCAGATAGGCAATCCAGAAGTTGTCGTGGCAGCCGGGAAAGCAGGCTCCTGCAGACTTTGTTGTGTTGTGGTTCCCTCATCAAATAAACCCTAATCCCTTCCATAGACTCGGCAGTGCTCGAAAGGTGGCGGTCTGCAGATGTCAAGCGTCCACGTAGGCTTTCCACGCAGACAACCACAGATAGGTCCGAAGTCGTTAGTGGAGGAAAAATTGTCATTTGTGGAAACAATAAGGTTGGTCCAGCTGAGCAGGACAGTAGAAGAGATGATGCACCTTCCGGGGTCACGGTGCTCACGACTGTCGCCATGGCAGGTTATAGTTGTCGTGCCCACAGGAATGCATTCTGAAATGAACAGCCTAGTTTTTTAGTTTTTTATATTTATTTTTGACGTTTATATGGTTTTCGAAGATGCAAATTTTAATTCTAAACGTCGTCGGCTGCTGTCAGTTAACAGTTTGAAGAAAAGTCTCTTTCGAGAAGATAAAATACATTTGTATTAAAGTTGATCAAAATCGAAAAATTTTGCTTTTGCTCTCATTGCTTCAGTTCTGAACGGCAAACATTCAAACCTCTAACGCGTCTTAATTACTTCCTGAGCGACTTTCTGGCATAAATTTCACCCAGTTGTCGCACGGTATGCATTTTAGGACGCACTCAATTGTCTGTTCTTCAAGCTCCACATTCCCCATCCGACGGCAGTGTACACCGCATCAGGTGCAATCATCCCCAAGAAACCCGGGGTGCAATATTTAATTGAAAAGCAGTGTTTCCTTTCTCTTTTTTTTCGCCAGGGCATCGTGGTGTCATTCTTTACACCTATTTTGTTTTGATATTTTCACAGATTCCAGATATTTCCAAACTGGTCGACGTTAAAACGGAAAACTTTATCTCTAGTCCCTTGTAGAGCGCCTTATGTGACGGAACCAGAAAAAGTAGGCGGCTAGGGAAAAAATCATCACACTTTATCTTCGACAAGTACTAGTCGCATAAAGACCAGCGGCTTATCCAATCATCACGTATTTCTTAGTGTTATGAAATTCAGTCTAATTAGTTGAATAAATCATAATTGGTATAACGAATTTAAGGGAAGCATTAAAACTACTTAATTAATAGCAGTCACCCGCTAGAGCAAAATGCTTGGATATCTCCAACCAGTGTTTCACTTACATAATCGCGCAAAGATACAACGGCAGAACACACGCTCCTTATGAAAGGCTAAAGTGAAAAGCCGTTGGCTGAAACAGAGCTGGACTGGACCCTTTGAGCTCCTATTTGTAATTCCCCGTTAGAAATAGCGCAAGTCGGATCCGGCGGCATTGCTCGCGCGGGAACCATATTAGAAATTTTTAATGGAGTGTAGCTAGTTACCTAAGCAAGCGATTAAACCGCAATTGATTAATTTCAAGCAAGTTTATAGTTGAGAAACAACAAGGCATGAAGCTATGTTTAAAGTAATGTACGAAATACTGGATTTTAAAAAGAGAATCATATTGCAGAGATCACTTTTAAAAAGCTTTGAAAATTTTCGTAATAATAAAATCTGTCTGCGGTGGGCCAAGTTGTTTCTGTCGCCACTTTCATAAATAGGGGCCTGTCATATTCGTAATTCTTTCCTCTGGTTCGAAATAACACCAAATCCAAGGATGAGGTTCTAATGGTTGTGCATAAACTGTCCTAGAGTATTTCACCTGGATGCTGGATATGCAAACGTTGTCCGAAATTAAAACTAATGCAGCCGATAAGATACTTTTATTATCGATCACTTTAATACCACTACAGAACATTTGAGAATAAACCAATTGCTCAGTATCTGTCTCGGCATTACTATTATCCGTATTGAAATGAACTTAAATGGACTGCTCAGCGATGGCATTAACTATTTCTTGCAGTAAATTCTACAGAGAGTCATTAACTAATTGTTCATTTGGATTTCCACCATTTTCACGCCGAGACTGAACATATCTTAATCAAGAGAAGGGAAGTATTCCTGATGTCGTGATTGAACTCACCCATTATGTTGAGATCTTCGTAGTTGAAGTAGTCTTAGTCAGAATATGTTTTTCTAACGCTGATTAATACGAACTGGCGAAGAAAAGACAGCTTCATAGACGTCTCTGGTAAATTACTCATCAGGATGAGAGTGATTAACTGCAGATCTAAAATTGTACCGCCTAGGGGTTGGTATGGTCGTAAAAGTATTTTCCATGCATTTATAGTCAAATATCTAATAGAGGTAAAGTTGCCCTATCCAAATTTTATATATCAACATTTGTTAATATAAGGTCAGGTAACTTCCATTACAGTTTGCAATATTTTTGCATTGCACAAAATTTAAGGCACCTAAAAACTCAATACAGGAGGCTGTCTTTAAGTCATTTATGCCAATACGCTCTAATTTTGGAGTATTGAGGTCTCCAAGGATAAACACAATAGAACTATTGACTAGAGACCCGACAAAATTTGCTACGCCAATTTTAATTTTTTAAATATACTTTTGTATTCATAAAAATCGTTTTATATAGTAGAAAAAAATATTGTACAAGTTGTTAAGATACACCCTGTATAATCGCAACTCTCATCAACCAATCGGATGGTACCTCCCGATTCTTATAAGTGAAAACACGGCCGCGCAGATAGGTTAACACCCAAAAGTTACCAGATTAAAGTCTAAACAATATAGTTCCTTCGTTCTTCGGTTGAGCCGTGCTCTCGGTCCCACAGACGCAATATGGTCAACTACGCATTCATAAACTCTGTTACTTAATAGAATCTAGGTGTAGATGCCTTTGTAAATTTTAAACAGAGACTGGACAGTATTTATTGCGCAACACCCTGTATATTGTTAATTTTTTTAATATTTGGCAGAAGAGCGGCTTAATCACGATAATTCTCTATAGATGGACAGCGGTCCCTTGAACATCGGTTGAGAATTGACGTTGATTGAAACATCACCCTTGATATTTGGGTCACCCTTAACATGTGCTTATAGCCAAATTTTTTGAGATTTTTATAATTACTCAGGGTTTCTTAAGATGGTAAGTAGTGCAAATTGTTAAAGTACACCCTGTATAAACGCAACTATCATCAACCTGTACAACGCTAGTTGAATGACATTATGCGCTATTATTGCTCGAGATTTAAGGAGCAGCTGAAGCGAACATGAAAATTGCTCACAGAGCACGCTGAAAGGCAGCCTACGACCAACCCTTTCGAATTCGCTATTGGAATGTAAGTTTTTCTCGCCTTTTGATTATTGCGATTATTGCGTTGCGTCAAGTGCATCTGTAGAATAGATTAAGCATTTATATAACTTTGATGAAGTAAATATACCCAAGCATTATAATAATGCTATGTAATGTTGCAATGTAGCCTTGAATTCGCGCGCAGTCGTTTTCACCAACTTTGGTACTGTAAGAACCATTTAAAAGTCCAATCTCGTGGAGGTAGGACTTATGATGTGTACGAACGAAATGCGTTTCTTGTTAAGATTTATCTAGAGACCGAGCTCAAATGTATATTGCTCATGCTGCTTAACCTAATAGTACACCCTAAAACATTTTATTCAACCCAAGATTCGGGTTTATAAGCATGGCATCACGAACTTGGGCGTTCATAAAGTTGGTGCGTTGGTGGAGTGATTTGCGGGGAGTGCGTTGCAATAGTGAAGATTGTGCTATGTCACAGTGACTGGGATAATGAACTAAGAACTTGCGTAAAGTATACCAAAAACCATTTGACGAGGTGAATTTTACAATGCGTTGTTGACCAGATTCAGTTTAGAACCGCCTATTTCTTTACCTGGGAGCAAAAAAATGTACTTAAGTATATCTATATTTCTTTATTCAGACTGAGCGAAAATTCGCATCGTCAAGTGGTTCTTACTATACGCTTACGTTTCCAAGTACTTATCACGTCCATATTATGAGCATCATTTACGCGTGATTTAACGTGAAGTCAAGGCACAATAAGACTTGTATGTATAAATGTCTAATTCCAATCAGCCTTTTTCGCGGGCAAATTTGGGGGTATGAAGCGTATGTGAAAAATTAGCGGGACCTCCAACAAGGCATTGCGGAACGTTTCTTGCCGCAAAAAAAGCACCGTGAAAAACGAGGACACAGCGCACTTGCAGCGTTCATTATGAACGAATGTCTTGTTGGTACCGAAAACTCAGAAGAATATTATGAACGACTATGTGTGCTACAAAGTTACACAATGCGCTTTAGGTGGACATTCAGAACACATCTCTGTTAATATCGTACGTTGTCTCGAAGTTGAGAATTGACTGGAAGTTGTACGTATTTTGACGTTTGAGATGGGGTGAGTTAGAGGATGTCGATTAACGGCGCATGCACCTAGCTTCCTGGGAGATAGATCAATCAGCAAAGTGGCAAAGTTGGTGATAACGAGTGCGCGCATTGTACATATTTTAAGACGGCAAATTATGATTGTACCAAAGTTGTTAAAAACAACCCTAATACCAAAGTTAGGGGAAACGGATGCGCGCACAGCCCATCTGCTTTAAGAAGGTTCTGATGACTCAATGCATACTTAGATATGTTTATTTCCGTGCTGCAGTTATCAATTAAATTACGCATCCTAAATTCTGAAATACAATAATTTCCCGCTTATGATTCAAATTGCCCCTTAAATCAGGCTTGATTCTTCTTGCACGCATTAGTAGCAATCATGTTTAGGTTAACTAGTATAGACCTGGATAAATGTGGCAAAAATGTCTCCATACGAAATTGCACATAGAAGAATAGCTTTGAACCACTGTTGCGCGTACATGCGTGTCTGCGGCCTTATAATCATACCCATAAGCAAATATACGGTACGATCGATTATTCGTTACCGAACTGGAGTGGAGTAGGGACGTGGCTGGGGCGGAACTTTCTCGAGTTTTTCGAGTATATACTAACCGAACGCAAAGGTAGGGAGTTTTCGTTTCAATTTTTTATTGACCTCTTCTGACCTCTTCGTCAGTTTGCCGATTAAAAGTAGCAACGTATATTTTCGACAAAAGAAAATATGATTCATAGAAACAGTGTTGCTTTTCTAGCAATTGCCAATCACACCAGGCATTTTGCCCCTCACTAATGATACTAACGAAACATAATTTTAAGATACATGCTATGCCTATAAGCCTGAATCTAGGGTTGAATAAAATATTTTCGGGTGTACTATTAGGTTAAGCAGCATGAGCATCATACATTTGAGCTCGGTCTCCAAATAAATTTTAACAAGAAATGCATTGCGCACTTACACTCCAAAAGTCCTACCTCCCACGCTATTTTAACTCTTTTGACTCCGACTCCGTTATAAACGAACGATGAAATGATTCACTCCTTCGGATTATCCGAACGGACCTATAATATTCTTGACCCAGACCTTTTTGGGCTCTTCATAGGTTGAACCAAAAGGAGCGCTTTTTATCCTAAATTTTTAAGTTAAGTTAAGTAACTTTTAAATAATAAAATTAAAGGATGAAGGGATAGCTAGGAAGCCTTTAAACTGGGGAAAATAAGTAAGCAGTCAGATGGATTGAAATATGTGAATGTAATATCGAAGGTACGTTAATTGTGTAATTTCTACCCAAGAAACCGATCAAATTAGCACTCAAGTAAAATTGCAGGGAGAGGGTGCGCGTGTAGTTCATATGTTTTGGATATTAGGTATGATTCTTTGCTCTCTGGTAATAAAGTAGCCATTAAATGGTCCTTGCAGTACCAAAGTTAGAGAAACGGCTGCGCGCGCATTCAAGGTTAAATTGCAACATTACATTACATTACCATAATACTTGGGTATATTTATTTCATCAAAGTTATATAAATGCTTAATGTTACACGCAAATCCTTTCTAAAAAGGCACTGGACGCAACGCAATAATCGCAATAATCAAAAGGCGAGCAAAACTTTATGTCCAATAGAGAAATCGGGGGGGTTGGTCGATGGCTGCCTTTCAGAGCGCTCAGCGAGCAATTTTCATGTTCGCTCGGGCTGTTACTTAAATCTCGAGCGATGGTAGCGCATAAAGTTTTTCAACTAACTTTGTACAGATTGATGATAGTTGCGTTTATACAGGGTGTTTTTTAACAATTTTTTCTTTTTGCAATCATTAAGAAACCCCAAATGATTTTAAAAATCTCAAAAAATTAGTCCATTAGCACATGTCAAGGGTGACCCAAATATCAAGGGTGATGTTTCAATCAACGCCAATTCTCAACCGATGTTCACGGTACCTCTGTCCATCTATTGAGATTTATCGCGATTAAACCGCTCCTCTGTCAAATAATAAAAAAATAAACAATATACAGGGTGAAGAATGAAGAAACTTTATTGTTTAGACTTTAATCGGGTAACTTTTGGGCGTTAACCTACCTGCGCGACCGTGCCTTCACTTAAGAATCGGGAGGTACCGTTCGATTGGTTGATGAGAGTTGCGATTATAAAGAGTGTATCTTAACAATTTGTACAATGTTTTTTTCTGCTAAACTAGACGATTTTTATAAATACGAGAGAATATTTAAAAAATAAAAATTTGCCAGGTCTCGTGTCAAGGGTTCTATAGAGTTTGTCGTTGGTGACCTCTATAATCTAAAATTAGTGCGTATTGGTATAAATGACTTAGAGACAGCCCCCTGTCTTGAGTGTGAGTGAGAAATATAAATATGCTTAAATATATTGCTTCGCTCCCAGGTACAGAAATTGGCGGCTCTGAACGAAATCTAGTCAACTGCTCATTGTAAAATTCGCCTCGTCAAATGGTTTTAGGTATGCTCTACGCATGTTTATTATCCTAGTCACTCTGACATAGCACAATCCCCACTATTGCAACGCACTCCCTGGAAGACATTCCGCCAGCGCACCAACTTTGTGAATGCACCCCAGTTCGTGATCAAGAGTGCAAGAAACGACGCGCGCAATGTACCGACACATTAATTTATTGTGAATTTTTAGAAAACAAGCAAACTCGGCACAAAAAATTTTATTACACAAAAACTAATGATCGGAAATTTAAAAATGATATGTCAAATTAAAGAGCTTTTAAGTGAGCATAAAATGAGTGTATAAAAATATATGACTCCATTTAAAAAAATGTATGTTTGTATAGTCACCTGGAAATGCAACACCGTGTATAAACGAAAATTTAAATGTGTGTCTAATACGTAGCTACAATTTGGTAAAAACCGCATTTCGAAATATTTATTAGGAAGCGTGCTATCGTCCGAGCGAGTCTACGTGGACCACCCTGTATATCCGCAAAGTGTTCATGGTCTATGGTCGAAATTGGTTGATTTGTAATCATCTCTCATAATATGAAAATTAGAAAGTACTGCGCTGAGACCCATCCCTATGATGGCATTACTGCTAGTGAGTTCGCTCATGCTGACTGAGCTGCTCTTCGGTGTAATCGTCACTATACTCTTTTGGTAGTCTCTCGCGGTAATAGTATAATGTAGGTTGTCCGCTTATCCAACATACGTACTATCGTTAATGACGTATCATCGGTTCTTCCTGTCTCTCAGCAGTTTTATTATGTTGCATGCAAGAACTGTTTTTATAACATTAAAATATTTATATAGTGTTGGTCGTTGGTGACCTCGTTGGTGACCCCGTTGGTTCATATGCCATATATAATTTCGGCTACATCACCATTAAGTTTGTTTGATGAATTGGACAATTTAGTTTTAATATATCATACTAAAGCAAACTGAACCGTAAAAATAGAGGGATACACCCCACCCCATCAATAGCAATCTATTATACTACAGCTAATTCAACCGTTAAAATTACGATTTAAAAAATAACGATGCCTTTAATATTGGCAGAAAACTGAAAAATTCATGATAAACGCGTACTGACCAACCGCAACTTTGAACGCTGACAGATTTTCAAAAATAGCCGTGGTTTAGTGACAATTGAAGGGTAAAATTACGTCATTGGTGCTCGGACCAGAATCGTCGCGCTTAGTGTCAATCGCTGGAGCATTTAAAGCATTAAAAAATGTTATACTTTTGTTTTTTTCCTAAAATGCTATGTTTATCTGTAAAAAAATGTTAAGCTTAAAGACGCATCCCGTCTGAAGGACAGGAGACCCGAAAAAAATATCGGCAAAATCGATCACTCCTCCGAAGATAAAGGAGATGGAGAAAATACATAGCTGCAAAGCAACATAGCTGCTCCAGATCGTTCTGCTGTTTCATCTTCGAATCTTCAAAATTGCATCTTCCATGAATTTTCAAAAGTCCCGACACGATTTTGGGAAAAATGTGATGAAACGCATTTTTTCAGCTTAGGAGGTGGGCAGGAACGGAGACGAAAATCAAAACCCAATTTTTACGATCGCGCGCGGACGCGTAAATTTGGGAATGCCCGAATCATATACATGGTGATGTTTTCTGCAACCCCAATTCGCAACAGATCCGCATGGAACCTGTGTTGTTCAATAGGGAATCATGACAATTGGTGCGTGCTTCTTTTCAAAGAATCAAAGAACACAATACACTCGGAATATTTTTTGGGAGTAGTTAGAGTAGCCGTATGGTGATCTGAATCGAATTTACTATTACCGTATTCGGTTTGGATAACCTGCCCCGGGGCAGAACAACGAGTGTAGTCGGCACTACCCGAAAAAAAAACAGAAGACTTTCTATTCCTTTAATTCAGAACGCCGCATTCAAGTTGTTCTGCTTGCTTCGCAACTATTCGGTTGCCTTACCACGGTGCAGGTTATGCAGACACAAAACGTTATATAATAGTAATTTTTGATCGCCTGCTAATGTATCGATCCCGCTAAACTTCAGATCTACTCGATAAAAACATGACATCTGGTCAAGTACACTTACAGTACTTCAACAGCCCTTGCTCGAAAACACCTACCGAATATTAAATACATTATAACTTTTTTTTCTATGTGCCACTGTCAATTCACTGCAACTGTCCCCACTTCAAATCTTATTTTCAATACCACTTAGCTTGTAGTAAATAAAATCAACCAAAATTAACATTTTATACATTTTAGAATTTAAAATTGAAATTCCTCATAAAATAGATAAACAAGTGGCAGTTTCATGAAGTCTGGTACTAAATGGGACTGTCGAATTATTTCTCTCTTTTTGATAACGTGATTTGAGTTCCTTTAATCAACGCTCATGGATGTTGCATTCAAGCATGCCCGAAAAACTTCGTTGCTGTAGGCAAGAACACAATGAAAAAAATTTATTCTTCAAGTTCATATTGTTATTTTTCCTAATCATCACTTGAACCGCTCTTTCATAGGTCGAGTTGTGTAAAACAGTACTTAACTTCACATACATTACTTGTAGACATGCAAAAATTTGAGCGAGATGCGTAACCAAAGAATGAGCCTCCGTTGCGCATTCTGATATCTGCCCTATTTCTTTTGTTTCCTGAGATTAGATTAGTTTGACATTCATAACGGACAGCGCATATGCCAGTTTTCATGAATGCCAATCAAGCACTCGGGCAGAATATTGTTCACGATACTGAGTGTTCGGCGACAAAATTGCTCCCCTCCAATGCGCGCGTCGTTTGTTGTTCTCGTACTGGGGCGCGTTCATAAGGTTGGTGCGTTGGTGGACTGTTTTCCGAGGAGGGCGTTGTAATAGTGGGGGTTGTGCTATGGCGGAGTGATAAGCTTTATGAACGATGAACGTGCGTTAAGTGCGTAAAGCGCGGATTCAAGCTATTCCTGGAAGAGGCCAATAGCAAAGCAGCAACGTGATGTAAATGGGGCGCGTGCGTTCTTGCTGTTTTACGAAGCTGTTTTTACTTTCACAATACTTGGATATTTTTGTTTCATCATCGTTATATAAATGCACTTGACTGACAAGGACAATGTGCTTGAATGTTCTTGAATTGATGTAAATTTTGTGTTCAGTTGGTTTAGTGTGTTCTGTCGGTCGAGGAGCGTGACGTCAGAATATAAAGAAAATAAAGGGTAATGTTTCAATCAACGCCAATGGACCTATCTCCGCAGAGGAAGTAGGCGCGCGCATCTGGTGTAAATGGCACATTGGTCAAATGCGCATGCACTTGCAAAAACTGTTGAGGTCGCTTTAGAGGTCGTTTATCAATGATAAATTAACATGAACCTCACTTATTGATTAC
>JARJDY010043260.1:0-15345 GCA_030264615.1 Cypha longicornis
GTTTGCGGCGAGCGTAAAATAAAAACTCGAACGAACTAGTTTGAGTCACGTGTCGTCGTCAAACAATTGAAGGCAACTAGAGTCCTGTGCGTTCGTTGCATGTAATAGTAGGCTATGAAATTGAAGAATAAGTACGAATAAACAAAAGTGCTTAGCGAATTAAGTCACATGACAGTTTTCCTTAAGTAAATACGCGCTGAAAACTAAATTTTTACTTTATGCAGCTCTATACTCCAGTCAACAAAACTTAACTGCGGATAATTTAAACTTTAGATAACTTATGTTTATTTTCATATGGAAAATGCAAAATTTTCGTTCTTTTGTTTCAATTGGGGGTTTCAAACATATTTTTATTTTTTCCAAAAATTGTGTTGTAGAAAAAGTCAAGGTCAACCGCTAAGTGATTTACTATCGGGGAAACTCTAGTGCGTGACCTTGAAGATGGCCTCGCGAAAAGTTTTCCCGCATTTGGAGTGCGTTTAGAGACTATAGTTGATGCGCGAAAAAAAGGGGAATTGAAAGTGCGAACTTTAGCCGCAAATATTTTCTCGCCACTGAGACTTAATTTAGCGTCTCGGAGCTTTTGGGATGCTGCTGCTGCTGCGGAAAAGTTCATCCGCATTGCTCTCGCGCACTTTGGCTCACGTGCAGCAGGCAGCGGTAAATGAATCCGCTTGGCGGCTGCTGCGAGTTATCCTCGCGGAGTTATCCTCGTTGTGCACATTAGCAGCACACTATGTAGATGACCGTCATGATCATCACCATCATCATCAGATGCTTTGTGACATTTCCCCGCGTAGAGTATGTCCTGTATGTGTGTATATATTTAGGCGTCAGCAGACAGGAGCTCTATACATAAATTATGACGAATTTGGTGGTGCCCAACACACACACACATGTACACACACATACAATGATTGGGCGCATGTGTTTTGAGTCACATGCATGCGTTTAGAGAGTGAGCTTTGAGCGAAAATTAAGCTTTCGCCCGAAATAACGCGCCTAATAATAATAATAAATTCCGAATTGTGTGTAGACGTTACGGTTGTGATACTTTGTATTAGATTTGTGTGTTTTTGATTTTTTTTTATTTTAGATGTTGATTGTTTTGCCAAAAATTTTCTAATTCATTGTCGTTAAGTGTAAGGGAAATGTGGTTCTGGTTGGGCCTTTCAGGAATGAAAACACTGCGAAATAAAATCTTGTTTATGTTTATAAGGAAGTGGAAATCGAATACTTGTTTCGTTTAAGGTTCAATTTGCAATAAGTGCTTAAGTGGAGTAATTAATTGGCTACTTGTTGGATACTGAATCATATTTTTACTGACAGCGTACTCAATTAAAAATAAAATGAAAAAAAAACAACTGGAAAACTGGAAAATTTATGAAGTGATAATTGTAAAATCTTAACAATTTTAAAATTTGATTACTTAAAAAGATAAATAAATTTTCTCTAAATTGCATCCAACCTTTATATTATAAAAATGCAATTTTTTGATTAAAACGAATAGCTAATGAGAAAATGAAAGTAAATTCCTTCAATAAAACTCAGGATTTAATTTCATAAAATTTTGCAACTATGTTTTCTGCAATCGTTTGTAACTCCAATGCACGTGCGGCAGAAGATAGCCAAGCAGCCAATCAAAATCCAAGATGCCTGCTTAGAAAAAGTGTCCTGTTTATGGACGATAAGAAAGCCATTTCGATGCACCACCACAGATTCACGCAAGACGCAATATTTCAATTAGTTTACGGTTTTGCACACAACGCGACGTAACTCGGCCACGTTTTTTTTATTCTCGCCACGCATAATATCGCAATCGCGAAGGAAAATTCGCGAAAATGTTCAATCCACAATGGCTGAGTCCGTACAACCCGTATTTCTTGTGGTTGAACCTAAATTCAGGTGAATTATCACTCTTTGCCTATTTGTTTCTTAAAAAATTAATTATAAAATTACTACAGATAATATTTATGTTTTATTTACAAACCTTTTGAGATCAATGTTACATAAGAAAAATTATGCAATTTTCATGTGTGATTACAGTGTATATTTAATTAAACACAATTATTATTTTTATACATTGCCTTTAATAATACAAAATGAATTTTACACTTTGTTTTGCACGTTGTTTAAATGAAATCGTCTCTCGTGTGTAGCACATGATAAGATTATCAATGTTGTAAAAGCAAATATATTAAGCAAGCAATGAAAAAGTTTGCATAATATATTATACGACGAGATGAAACAAAATCGCAACGTGCTTCATTTATTTTTATTTATTTTTTATTGGTAATTAATTATAAAAGAGTAAAGTATAAGATTGTACTACTGCGGAAATATCAAATGGACAAAACCCAATTAAAAATTACTTCCCATTGTATTATACTTTTGCTATATAAAAACGAGATTAATTTAATAACAAATTAGTATTTAAATAATTCAGAGACATACAAATTCAAATAAATTATTATTTTTTTGGTAATAAAATAACTAAAAGCTTCAAAATAAGTTTCCAAATGGAAATCAGTGTGCATTGCAATTGAAATGGAAAGTTTTACCATATTTCAAACGAAACATTATTCGAAATGGAGATTTCTTAGCAGCTCAGTGTAAATTGTCCTAATTACCAACAAGTTTCAACTTTATTTAATCATAAACTTAGTAAACTCTTGTTAGAAAACGTCTTCTTCATTCTCGTTACTACTACTTCTTCTATATGACAATGAGACCATTGCAATTAAAATACTCTGGAAGAGTACCGAAATTAGATATAAGTCATAATTGCTCGTTTCTAATATGTTTATGTTTACTTATGCTTTTCGATTAAAAACGAAACAGTGATAAATAATTGGTAATAACAAACCAAATACGTACTCGAATGATGAAAGATAAATTTTCGGATGAAAATGAAAACTCAATGATAAGCTCTCAAAGTCGACACGACGTGGTCGCCTTTTTTTTAATTAACGCTCGTTTTCTACAGTGAGTAAGTTTATTGGCCAATATTTATACAAAATGAAGTAAAAAAATATTTCAAACATGAACATTACTTATGTTACAGGTCAAGTCTTGTAACTTTTTAGGTCTACATAATTTAAGAAAATATATGTTCTGATGTAAAAACTAATTCCTGTATAAAATTCAGAAGCGCAAATCAAATGATAAAAATGGAAGCAGTTCACGATCCTATAAAAGATATCCTATCTTTCAAATTTCAAACGCTAATTTATTATATTCAAAGTCTACAAAAAGTATGTTTCTTACATACAATATTGTTCACTCGTCGTTATTTACGTTCAATTACAATGTAATTTTAGAGCGAGTATTACAAAAATTACTCTCTCCAATTTTTTCATTCATACTTTAAACATAACAAATTTTCCTATTATTATCCGAAAACGACTACAGCAATAAAAGCTATAATGGAAAATTGGTTTTCATAGTGACACAAAAGAGGATCAAATACATGCATACTCGCATACACATGGCAGGACGTCGCTCCAAATATAATTGTCAGAAATTATTACTAACGACGTAATAAATAATGACCTTTACATTGAACACACATTCAACAAACAGTATACGAGTGCATCGCGAAACGTAAATTACAATTATTGTCACGATTCCACACATGTACGACTTTTATTTTTAATGTTATTCCTCCGAGTTTCTCTCCATTATTCAATATATTCATCAGCAGAATTGATTTGTAGCGGATGCTCTACAAATATAAGCAATAATTAATTAGACAATCGATTTCCCATGGAGAACAATTTCCTCGACTCATTTCTTTAATTTCCTTGCGTGCTTACTCATTTTCCTTCAGAGTCATCGCGACAACAAAATGTACAAAAAGTACTTACGTACATCGTAAATTGCGGCTTTGAAAGCAAAGAATTTATTTGTTAAACGAAGGAAAAAACTGTGTCAATATAATAAAAATAAATTAGAACTGTTTCTTCAATATACGCGTTCTCTATGATGATTATTTTATTTGAAGTGCACATAAACTGAATGAAATGAGAGGAGAGCTCTTAAAGGGGGAAAATCAAAAAGTGCGCTGAATTGCTTCGGAAGCCTTATTATGTAGGGAAAATCGATATTGCATTAAATACTCACAAGTTTAATTAGACCTCGAGACTATAAGAATCTCGCCGGTTCATGTTATAGCAAATTCTTGGTGAAATTGTCTTCGATATTCAAAAAGTTTTTTTATGCTTTTGTTTTTCATATTTTATGTTTAGTGTCTAATGATTATTGTCTAGTGTAAACTAAACGATTAAAGAAGGGAAATTCATAATAGGGTCTTTTGTTTAGAGATACAGGGTGATTCAAAATAGAATTTTCGGCTGCAATATTAAATAGGCAATTCTTACTTGAAATTTCTTAATAAGGATGCTGCGGAACGATAAAACTTGCCAATTAAAAATACATGTATGTATGTAGTGAGATTTAATTTAAAACTGCTTTGGGTGCCAGACAATGAATGCATATTACCCTTTTTTTACTTATAAGATTAATTTATGAGATTGCTTTTCGTAAGATACTGGAGATGACTACAAATTAATTTGTTGTAATATTAGACGGTATATTAATGAACCAACGTCCAAAGTCGAGCTTGTTTATCAACGAAGGTTAACCTCTTTCCCTCTCAACGTTAGATATTTCGGAGCAGTGTGATTTTTTTTAGCTTAGTTTCGAAATGTATTTATCGTAGGAATTGCTTAAATTTCGTATACGAGAGAAGCATTCAATCAAAGATCAAAAAAAAAAAATTATAAAAGACTTTCTATTTAAGATTTTTAACCCATTTATAACTAATATTAAATTAAGGAAAATTGCATAAAGTTTCATCTAAGCGAGAAGGATTATAAATAAAATTACAATAAGTACACTGAAGACAGGAAATAACTGATGTGTTTTTGTTTCTATTTTGGACTTTTAGGCAATCCAGACTTGAAATTGTTGGACAGACTCAAAAATTACATGCCTTTACCCACGCAACTACAGAATTACAATGAGTACACAGGTATTTAGTTACATTATACTACATTTATTATTGCATTATTCATCAATAATTATGAATAAAGAAGCTTCACTTTGTAAAGAACGCAGAATGTAAAATGTTGCATTTACTGTAAAGTATTTTACCATTTTATATGTAAGTATGCATAATATTTTTCAAAACCAACGTCCCTGTATGTGTTTCTTAAAGAGTTTTTTGTATGCTTTTATTTTTTGCTAAGGTTCGAAAAGTATTATCAAAGAATGATAGAAAGTTTATGATAAGAACAAATTTAACAGTCAAGAGGGAAAATGTTTTTTTAAGGAAAGTTTTCATGGTATTAAAATGGTTGAATAGTCAGTAATTTAAAAATATGCGTAAAAATTGAATTTTTATCTGGTAAATGGTCTTTCCGTTTAGTTATTCTTTTTTCTGTGATTAGTAAAGTTTTAATGTACCCTTTCGGAGTTGCTCTTAGCTTTATTAAAGTGCAAATTGCAAACTGGGAAATTGCCAGTTTTTTTGATGAAAGTTTTGGTGCATAGCTTTTACAAACTTTTTTGACACCTAAATTTGGCTAATGAAAACATCCTTTACATCCATTCTCTGCAATTGAATAAAAAACGCAAATTAATTTGAAATGTTTTTTTGACAGATGAATAACTTTTGTGCAGTATGTTTTGGGCTCATATATCCAGAAAATAAATAAATTTTACCAAAATAATAAGCAAAAGTACTCTTCTGGAATAAAATTTTAGCAAAATAAAGTTCTTAAGTTCCCAAAATACAAAACACACCCTGTATAATAGTTTTATTTTTCTAGTCGTTGATTAGATTAGAAAATGCATAGCGGGATTTATTCATTTTTTGTAATAAAAATTTTGTGATAAAAACATAGGAATATATTATTGTACTCGTAGTAATTCCAAATTTAATGTACATTTTTGCATTTTTTATGAAAAAGTATTTGCTATCTATCTACCTCACACTGCAGCTTATTTATTTATTAATCCCAATCGCAAATTTTTTTTCACACCAAATAATTAACCAAATTTTGTCCTTAGCTCTTGGAAACATTAGTTTGCGGGAAAACTCATCTCCATATTGAATCGATATTTGTAACTATCTTTCGCACGCGACATGTTTAAAATAGCTCAGTGAGAACAAGACTTTACTGCATATAAATCACGCATTCGCGCATAAATCCGACACACATTTCAAAGAGCAATTATTACCTACGTTAATTACTATTTGGTTTTTCGGATGTAAAAAAAATAAACGACACTGAAAATAGGAAGACCGTCGTTTTTTATTTTCGTATACCTATGCTGTATATGTATATAAATACATTAATACATATACACTGAATGGCATATAGCGAAAAATGCTGAGACATGAAGCATTTGGCAAGCAATTACGTAGGTATACCTGCACTAAAGGCTGCTATTTAAATTTTACTATTATTATTATAAATTAAGTTAACCGGCCTTAAAAATATCGCTCGTATAACTTTTGTTTTGGCAACTAGAACAATTGCATTGCCATGAAGCTCATTAAGCGCTTTCCTGAAAACGCGTCACACAAAGCTAAAAAAAATAGTCCATCATAAACGAGTATATAGTTTCAACATTTATCTGTCATTTGAACAAATTAAACGCGAAAAAAAAGGATGCATTCGCGTTTCGCAATTTAGTGCTTGCGAATCAAGGTCAAGGTTAAGCAAAGTTATTTTCCTAAGGTTTTTGAATGTTTATAGAAACAATTTTCAATAATTAGATATGCCAACCATTAAAGCAAGCATATGAATAAAATGTGTATACATTAAAGATTAACTAAAATTTAATTAAAATAATCTCGAATGCATCTTGAAGACGCATTAATTAGGCCAATAAAAAAAAATAGCAACCATTTATGCCCAATACGGGTGTGCGAAAACACTTTTCGCGATAAATAAAGGCCGAATTCGTCGTGATAACGATAAGAGCTGTTGAAGAAGGCTGAATTAAATTCTAGTTGCCACGCCATCACTGATTTATTCCTTATCGTGCATTCAGTAATTATAAGAACGTGCTACGTTTTAAGAGGAAATATCATAAAAAAAATATTTATTTAAGGCTTCTAGGCGTTCTAAATTTGTGTGCAGCTCGGGTTAAATTTAACAACTACTCAGAGTGAAAAACTTGCGTGCGTCTTTAGAGATGCGAATAGAATGGGCCAGCCATCAACAAGAAGTTGTGACTTTGGTGAGCCAAAGCAGTTAATTTGTTTTCAGCCTCAAATTGACATATTTATTAGTCATTTTTTTTTAATTGCATTATTCGTGTCTTTCAATAGTACAAGTTCTTAAAAAATTTTATTGTCAAAAGTCCCTGAAAAAAGTTTAAAGGTGATCGCCACTATTTTTACCCTGGAATACAGAAATACATTTCAAAATTAGTTTAGTATTTAGTCTTTGCCGGCTTTTTTATAGATTTATTGTGGATTTAGTTAGATTTATTAATTTAAAAAATAAATTTGAAATAAAGATATTGTGGTGAAAAAATGGAATAGTAAACATTTTGTATATTTTTTTTTTGTTGGCTCAAGCTCAAAAATTTCACGTGATGCGATGGACTATCGCAAAAACGAGCAGATGTTGGCAATTATTAAATTTCCATAACAAATTTTCCGATGCAGAAATTACACTAATGCATTTTTTTGGAATTTGAAAAGATGATTAATATTTCTGAATTCAGTTGTATTTTTTTAGTACTTTCCGGAAAAAAATATCAATTGAAAGTAAATTCTAAATAAAGCATTCACGCAGAACTCGCATATTCTAATTTCGAAAAAGTTCCCTTTATAAAGTTAATCCAAACACAATAATAATAAAGTATAAACCGGTCTTTTTCTATATGTATTTTTACATCGATAGAAAATTTATTCCGTCTACGTCTACGATTTTCGTGCTTGATACATTTTTTATGCACAATCGAAGTGACGTCAAAGTTCTAGCGTGTAATAGTATAATATTTGAATTAATTTTCATTGAAAATAAAATTTTCCGGCTTTTGCATCTTTGATATTTTGAAAATTATATCTTTTTTGATTTCAATGACGCTCCAAGCTAAATTTAGTTACTTGTAGTACATTAACTAATTACTTTGATTAATATAATGATAAATGATGAAAGCCATTTTTGTTTTTTACTTGGCACCGAGAAATTTAGAAAAAAGCATTAGTATGTCACGAAGAGGTTTCGCATAATTAACGTCAAAATTGATTGACCATTGCCGAGGCTAGGAAGATGTACAGAGTAATGAAAAAACAAGTACATTAAATTGAATTTTGATCCTTCGCTGAAGGCTATCAAGTTAAAACTATTCGAATTAGGCAACTTCCATTATCACATTGTACATGCTTTTTATGGGTTGCCATAATGTTATTTCTTCATTCTCGCAAAGTATGCAACCCATTTATCAAAGTGTTTGTATAGTTGCCTACTTTAAGATTAGTTGAAAATTGAAAAGTAGATTTTAATGCATTAATTAAAGAATCTCGAAGACTTACAATATCAACGTCTTTGGCAGCGAAAAAAAAAGGTTTTTTGGTTTATTTTGACAGTAAAGACATAGGTTTTGATTCAAATGAACTAAAACTTTTCAAAAGAAATAATTTTTATGAGACAAATAACACAATTTAAACTTTAATTAGAGTATAACTTTACAGATGTCGCTCTTACGTATCTCATAATTAAACTTTTCCCGTTTAATTTAACTTAAATAGTTAACATAATTTAATTAATTCTACCCATCTTGAAGCTAATTACATTCAACCACATCATGTTATAATTAGAATACATGTACATATCTACTTCAAATTTTGCTTCATATTTGCCATTGGCTTTAAACATTTTTCCATTTTACTTTACACCCTTATTTTCCAGCCAACTGTTATTTAGTACCAGGTAGCTGTTTCAGCAGAACTTTTTCAGAGGTCTCATTTTCTCGCTCCGTGATTTTTCGTGTGTGTGTATGTGCCTTTTGCAAATCGATCGAGCGCCCGCTTTTGTTGAATGTTATAGGTCAAAACGTCAGAAATAGAACTTGAGAATTTATCCTACATCCTTGCTTGCCTATCGCAATTTGACGTGTGCCTAAATTGTTGCTCTTGGCAAAATCACTTTTAGCACTCGATCCGATAATGTGTCCTGTTAAAATGATCACTGATGACAATAAATATAAAAAAAGTAAAAAAAAAGCTCTTTTTCAACTGTTCATTTTCTATGTTTCAGGTGAGTTAAATTAGTCCTGCCAAGATCCCCAGAAACCAAGGCGAGAAAGTAAGTTGTCCTGATGGCTGAATGTATACAGGTCGTTCCAGGAACATTGTCATTGCGTGGTTGTACCGATGTTCGCCGTGTACCTTGAACAACCTGTATATTATCTATAGGATCTAAGATTATTCGCTAAATGGGGCTTCCAAAATTGCATGCAACAACTTGCGTGCCCAAGATGGCCTTTATTGCACTTTGCAGTTTATTACTGACATTATTTGCTTCAATGCAACCAATTTCTGTACTCCTGGTAGTGTAAATGCAAGACGAATGCATATTTTATGCAATACACAAAGAACACTGCAAAATAAGCACTTTGCTTTCGCATTAAAACGTATTTATTAAGTTTTGTTTGAAAATGAAACAAAAAACGGTTTCTATTAATAGCTCAAAAGACACGGCTCAAAGGACAAACATGGAAATGGATCAAATAATTTCCATCAGCTGGAAAATTATTTCAGTGAAAAAATTGTAGTTAAAAGAGATAAGCTTTTTGTGTTGGTAACATAGAAAACGCGTGTAATGGCAAATATGACATAGTCTAATTCTGTAATTTTCCAAGCGCATACATCCTAAATTGTAACGACCACCATTAAATTATTGTTATCATTACTTAATCTACAAGATAGCGGTGATAAGGTTAATAGTAATTTATTAATTTACTACTACGCAAGATTTATTACTACCGCCGCACAATAAATACTACGAGACTCCCCATTTCTCAAATACACTGCTCAAAACGCTTAAATTTGTCCCGGCCAATTGTTTTCAAGTACATATGCAAATGTAAGACAATTGA
The DNA here is from genome assembly GCA_030264615.1 of Cypha longicornis. Taxonomy (NCBI): domain Eukaryota; kingdom Metazoa; phylum Arthropoda; class Insecta; order Coleoptera; family Staphylinidae; genus Cypha; species Cypha longicornis. Next base: position 10,123 of record JARJDY010043260.1, read on the forward strand.
AACATTTGCGCGCCAAACGATTGAGCGATAATAAAGTGGGTGAAAGTAGAGACAACTTTATTTATTTGTGTGTTGCTTTGGTTGCATAACATAGACCGTAAATTTGTGCATCATTTGTTTTAAACTAAACTAAAATATTGTTATTATTTTTATTACTAATTACTCGAGTAACGCATTATAGTAAAATAATTATTTTGTGTATGAAAATGACGACAATCAGAGAGGTTGACATGTTATTAAGAACAACAACCGTGTGAATTTTACTTGGGAAAACTATGATTGTCCTTTCTTATCCTTGAGTTTTATTTTCAATCTAAAAAATAATTCTATATTGAATTCGTTTTATTTAGTTTACTCAACAAATGGTTTTAATCAATCCCAGCTTGCAGCAGAACATTTCACACATATATAAATTGAAAACATTCTGCTAAATGTGAAACTTTTCACATTATCCTGTGAAAATTCTCGCCAGTCAATCTAAAGTTTTCAGAGCTCTAATAATATAGGTCAGTGCGAGATTTGAGGAAACGGGATGTATAAATATTACTCTAGTTATTATTGGACTTTTTTTTCATTATTATATTATTGTTATTACTAGTCAATTTCCCAGGGAAAATCTAGGTTCTGCACGTGTTGTCGAAACGTGTCAAACAATAATAATGTGCAGGATTCATATACGAATTCCGATGTGATTGGCCCCTTTGTCGAGGGAACTGATAGAATTTCAATTAATCACGTTTATGAGAAATTTTCCACCAAAAGCTCCCGCATTTTCCACAATTTTTAATTTTCTTTGATTCTGTTTGTGTTTTGTCATTCGTTATTTTTTATCGGAGGTCTGAATTTAATTGGCCTATAATTAATTTTTTCGTTTATATATCGTTTTGTTTTTATTAGTTCTTTTAAAGGTCGATGTATTTCTTAGAGAAAATATTTTAAGGCAGGACTCCAAGACGCAAGTGTAATAAGTATAGGAAGTCAACGTTTACTTTTCCTTGTGTAAAGTATTAGCGACTGGCTCCTTTTCGAGTGTTCCAAACTCGTTTCGGATACACACAACACCGGTTTTTATAGCGTGAAATTTTTCGGTGAAATTTTTTCTACTTTTGCCCATCCATTCTTTTTTTGCGTCGAAAAAATGACGTGCTCGCAAAATCGAGAGTGAAATTTTTTGGCATTTCACGGTCCGACGAGATCCGCACGCACAAAAATGCTAACAAATTGAGTCGAAACTTGCGAATTGCCAACAATAGACTACTATTTACAATCATCTAATGTCAATTGTTTCTATAAGCAAAAAAGTCTTGATCTTTAGCCTTTTTTTATTTTATTCTTCACGATATACTTTATTTGGAATAAAAATTATGAGATTTAAGTGCCGTAATTCTGGATTAAACGTTGAGTATTTTTTTGGTTGAAATGTATATCCGACTTCCAGCTAGTTAGTAACTTATTGCTGCTCATGGTTTGATAAAAGTGAAAGTGCCCATTAAAAAAGAAACACTTATTGCTATCTTTGTACTGCAATACAACAATGTGCCTATACACAGTCACATAATAATTTAATGCGATTTATTGTTGCTATCAGTTTTAATATTTGCACAAAGAGATTAATAAAGTTTCCTTGCTGAAAGTGTGACTGCGGAAATATGATTTAGACGCTTTTTTCCAGATCAAAAATTTTCTTGGCGTAATTTTGTGTGCGCTCGTTATTTTCTTTGCCGCGAAATTAAAGTTGAAGTTTTCGAAAATTTACAAGCAGTGTATTTTGGTATACAACGAGATTTCCAGAGTTTGTGCCAAGCATTTTTTTGGAAATTTATGCGTTTTTTCGGTTCCCAACAATCGGTTTTAGAGAAAATGCAATTATATTAAACATGCAAAAGCTTTATTTTAACAGAAACTCAGGGATTTAGCTCTATTTTTCTGATTTAGTTGATGAATAAATTTGGGAAATGATTACTATTTTGACAGATGTAAAAGTTAATAGGTTAAGAGACCCTTCGCAGAACTGAAAACTGGAAGGAGTGGAATATCCTGATTGCGCTATTAATGAATCGCCCCGTATATAAAAGTTCGGCAAGTTTGTTATAATAGTCTCTGGATTTAAGAAAAGATTTGCTATTTTCTGTACATAAAGCTTCCATCTTGGGCCAACAAATAATTTATTTGGTGCTTTGTGAAATAAATAGCTATTCTTTATGACAAAATAGGTTTTTATATGATTTTTTATATAAACTATTTCTTTACATGAGCTTTTTTTTAATAAAAAAATTTGGAAAAAATGTCTCTAAGAGTTTTAAGTGGAATTTTCAGAAAGACTTCTTTAAAAATTTTTGAGTAAATTTTAAAAATTAATTCTGCTAAAGTTTTTAGCCACATTTTTTTAATACATTTTTTGATTTATACATTTTCGACATATTCCTTTATTAAGTTGTTAAAACGATTTTTTGCGGAATAAGTTTTATGAGGAAACGAGCGCTTTATTTTGACTCGGATAGTGTTACTTTTAACGCCCCAAAGGCAAGAAGTTCATTATTCCTAGAATATTCCTTTCCACATTCCGCCAACAAAGGCTATAATAATATCAACTAATGAATTTATAAAACAAGGAACGAAAAGAGTACCACGCCGTCGAGCACGGGACTCTGATGGTGCAACACGTGTCGTTGCAACGTGACAACAGCTCATACACGTTTCTTCGCACCCTTAGCACCCGCAAACTGCTATCGGCTTCAAGTAAACTCGCTGCCGAACCCCCAGTTCCGTTTAAACTATTGATAATAGCGTATACACATCGAATCCACTCAATAAAGACTAACAAACTTTTTTATCGAGAAAAACGAACAAATTTTCTAAAAGCAACGCAACAATTTAATACTTGTAATATTTATGAGAAAAAGTTTTTATTAAATTAAACGTTTTTTTAAAGAAAAAAAAACAAGAAAAACACACTTTTTCCGATTTCCGCAACTTGCAGCGAAAATCTGTGAACTTTTCAACGCAAAAGCATTATTCCTCTGATGATGGTAATTAAATTGTGCAATTTATAGGAACTAAACAATTATTGAAATTAACATACAAGTATCCTATACCCATATAATACCGACGACAGTGATGATGATGAAACTGGTGTGTTGGTCAGTGCGATGCTATAAGATCGTCATTCGCTTTTGCGCTCCCCAAAGGTCCATCGTTGTGATTGTCCTGAAAGTGTTCTGCTTCGTCGACTAAATTCATTCGGTGTCCGCATCACACACTGAACAATTACACAAATAAACATTATTATCAAGAGCGGTAAGGTAAACGGTACAATCGCGGGCCCATATTGGCCTCGGGAAAATTGTGGATATTACTCCATGAGCGCTCCCGGAGGACCTCAGCAGGATCCTCATCAACAGCCATCCGCGTCCTCGTTTACGTCCAACTTTGCGTGCAGCGGCAATCGCTCTTTCGATACGAATCATCATGATCCTTATCAGCAGCAGCAGCATCAAAGCCACCAGCATTGGGGCCAGCAACACTGGAATAACCCTTATTTTCCTTCCGGTCAATTCCAGCAGCAGCAAATTGCTTCCAAAGCCGAAGGTAACACCGATTTATGACTGCGTTTAGTTTGTTTTCAGATATAAGAAGCTATTGGACTGAACTTGGGTTTGGAATTAGATTGTTAAGGGATTATTGTAGATAAAATCTTAACGTGCGAAACAGGACCGGGCTTAAATAAGTTTTTATGTGTAAATACGTACGTAAGTTCATTTGAGGAATTTTATAATTTCTTTGAAATTGACCAATTCAGCAAAACTTGAAGTTTGAATTTCGAAATAATTAATAAATAATTCGAATCTCGAACTCTGTGATTCCTTAGTAAATTACGAATCATTTGTTTTATTGGTAATACTTTACATTTTTCAGGTAAATAAATTTATTCCACTTTCAAAAAGTGCTAAATTTTTAATTATTTCGTATTACGGTTCCATTCAAACACTCAGCAATTTTAACTTTTAATGTTAAAGTACTTCCGAAGTAGGTACTTAAGTTCGCTTCTCATATCTGAAAACAAACCATACATGCAAATATGTATTGTGATTTCCCCGAAGACTTTTCGGCTACTCTGCAGATTGTTTTTAATACCTTTAACGTCGATTTAAATTATTATAAATGTTCGTGCTTATTCGTGCCTATTATTAGTATAGGAGCTCGTAAAAAGAGACATGGGAATTGTTTACCCGTTGCAATTTTCTTTGGGGAGGAGATTGTAATAAAGTTTAAGTGAAGCAAACAATATTTCCATGCAAATATCTATGGGTATTTTGCGGTGTATCGAGGAACAATGTGGAAATGCGTTTTCCATGTGTGGTCTCCATGATTGGATGGATTTTTAAGTGAGTTTGCGATGAATTATGTATATTCTTGCAATAAAAGATAGAGAAAAAGTACTTATGCAATTGTAATAATAATAATTTTTTGGTTTAATTGCTTTTTCGTTTCCTAATTTTTACTCTCGCGCTCGACCACTGTGACCAATTCGTTTTGTTGTTGGTTGCCACTTGTTATTTTTTGTTTCGAGTCTGAAAAAAGTGAAATTCCTTGACGAAAAGTTTCCAAAATTATAATTTGATAATAAATACACTTAATATACGCGCATATGAAGAAATTTCACTTCTGGGCTATGAGTTTTTCATTTATTTTAATTGCTCTCAATATTAGTTTTTAATTTTTGATATTTCTTTTAGGAATTTCGACTATTCAAATAGTTTTTTTAGAATTTCTTATTATAAATTCATAATAGTGCGTGTACCTACATTCTCATTTGAACAATAGTAGCCTAATGAGAATCAAAACAAGTTCAATTTCCGAACGCATTGGTGTCTAACGGCAAAGGAGGCTATATATATTAAATTTGAAGAAAGAAGAAAGTGTAATGTAATATTAAGCGATTACGCCATCAGGCGGGCCTCTGGTGTTGCGGTGGAAGTAAAGACTCTTTCTTTCACTCTCTGTATATGTTGAAATCACCGACGGCTTGTTCCTTTCCCAAACTTCTTTTTTGTTTGTTTCGATTTCGTTATTTATTTATATTATGCGCGTTTGGCTAGTTCACCATAAATTAAGCCGCCGAATTGTTTTCACACTGAAACGGGCTCATTTTGGGAAAAATTAGCATTGAATTGGGAAAATAATTTTGAAAGGACCAAATATGGAATTCTTGGAAGAAAGAGA
>JARJDY010043464.1:0-20394 GCA_030264615.1 Cypha longicornis
AAGACGTCTATAGAGCAATAAAGCGAAAAAACAAAGACATTTTTCATTTTCGATAGATTTGGATCGACGATGTGTTCGATATGTTTTCATGTGGCCACATGGAATTGAAGAAAAATTTCGGTTAAACAAACTATGTATGAATTGGCGTGGTGTGAACTGATCACATGTCGCATAAGAGCAATAGAGAATGCACCCGCCTGTATGTTCTAAGTACACATGAGGGTTCCATTATGAATATTAGCATGTGTACATGAATCGATGCGATTACGTACAAAAAAGTATGTGTATTCATTGATAACAATGCATTGTTAAGTTCGAAGGAAAGTGCGAACCAATTTCCTGGTTAAATATTGTCCAAACCAGGCACTTGGTTCTTGGCAGATACAAGGCAAAAACAGATACAGCGATACAAGACAAAAAAGAAACAGGGATTACAATAAAAACGTGTCCGGACACGATTTAGTTAGGTACCCCAGGATGTCTGGGTTTGAGGTGCACATGTGAGGAAATTAAGAACTCCTCTGCACACGCAGTACTTCAAATTGAAAAATTTCGCATACTAAAAATAGAAGAAAGTACTTACCACTTCTGCCTTGTCGTCGGCTTCCCCCATTCCAATCTCCTCTTCCGTTTTCATTGTTTATATTTAGCTTCGCGTGCCCCCCGAGCCGGCAATTTTGACTGACATCTTCCACGCACCCTCCTCCTCGCTGCCGATGGTAATTGTCTGCTTAAAAATCTTGCCACAGATTCATCACACTGATTGTCTCGCTTTGCTGCTCGCCAAGCTCCAGAAGAAGCCACAAAAACTCGAGGAAATGCTGCGTTGGTACCCGTTTACTTGGTCCCCTTAAGTCTTCACTTTTTCTGTCTGCTTGTTAACAACGTCTGCAATTATACATCGATTTTCTTTAGATTAAAACAAGAAAATAGCTGATTGTTGATAACTTACCTGTTTAAACAATAAATTTTGCACAGTTTATTAGCAAAACTTATCAGGGAACAAATGACGCTCGTCGAGTTTGACAAATATAATATTGCAGCGTGGGGTTGGTGGCGCCACCTACCGTCAACTTTTTCAACTGGCGCTATTTAAATGTTATACAGGTTGGTGCAGTCGACGTACGAACACTCTACGCACACTAGTTTTCCATATAACGCGACATTCTCCCACCTTGACAACCAATTATTCTTATTTATCACACATTAATTGATAAGCCGGTTCATTCGGGCACGTATCTTCCACGATTCCTCTTCCTTCCAGTATCCTGCATTCGCAAAGGTAAGTATTGGGGCGGTTTTGGCTGTGGTTTGCTTGTTTTTGTCAGGGCATGTTTTAGATATGTGCCATGTTTGTCTGCGCTAGAAGGTCTGCTTTCTCAACCCGCTTTTTTTCTTCATTAGTTAAAGCCATGGAGGCGCACCAAGTAGTTCCCGACGTTATCCCCGAAGGACCCAAGGAAGTGGCTGAGGTGCGGCCGCATTTTCCCTTGTGCGAATGCTATAATTATCTAAAATACTTTTATTCAGGTGTCCTATCCGAGCGGGGCCAAAGTCGACCTCGGAAACGAGCTGACTCCGACCCAAGTCAAGGATTCGCCGAGCGTGAAGTGGACGGCCGATAGCAACGCTTTGTACACATTGTGCATGACTGGTAAGCGCCTTTTCTCGATTTGTTTGAGTAGTAATTTTAGTATCTTTAATATTTACTCAATTGATTCATTATGTAATGCGATTATTTATGTGTTTAGATCCAGACGCGCCCAGCCGCAAGGAGCCGAAGTTCAGGGAATGGCACCATTGGCTAGTGGTGAACATCCCCGGCAACGATGTGGCCAAGGGAGAGACTTTGTCGCAGTACGTAGGATCGGGCCCTCCGCAAGGCACAGGATTGCATCGCTACGTGTTTCTGGTGTACAAGCAAGCGGCGAAACTGACCTGCGACGAGCCGAGGTTGACCAACACGTCGGCGGAGAACAGGGGCTGCTTCTCGATCCAGAAGTTCGCCGGCAAATATAAATTGGGCACCCCGGTGGCGGGAAACCTTTACCAAGCCCAATGGGACGATTATGTGCCTATCCTTTACAAGCAGCTCGGTGCTTGAGACTGCTCGTTACATATTTTGATAAAAATAAGTGTCGGAGATTGTATAATGATTGTATTTTGAATGTTTATTAAACAAAATTAAATTAACAAAACTCTCTTTCATTTACTAAGTACATTTATCACAAATACAATGATAATGTTGATTTTAGCTGACACAGATCAACGGAATAGCGACTAATGAACACGCACTTAATATTAATTAGTTACATACAATAATAAGTTCGTGTCGGGAAGAATCATATGAATTTTTGGCTTATTGAAAGTAAACGTTGCAGATGACTAGAATATTAGATTGTATAAAACAAAATTATTATTTGTTTCTTGGCGAGAGCGTTAGAAATAATGTTCCTTGCGACGGAAAACAAATCCTGTGAAAGTTTAAGATCTTAATATTAATATTTAGAGCCTTATCGCAATTTTTAATTTCCCTTTTAAATAACATGGGAATTTTTTTTTCTAATTCAGAATTTTTTAACTCAATAATGAGGTAATGTTTACAAATATTAAATGCATATTTTGGTAGAAAATTAGATGCTCTATAAGAAAGGTCTCTTATCATTTTTTGTCAAGTCAACTCTTTCAAAAGTTATTCAAAGTTAAATATGAATTTACATTAAAATGCTAGATTTTCCTACTTTTTCAGCGGAATTATCAATTTTTCCGTGACCTACTGTATTTTTCTCTGCAGAGCGGATCATTTTCTACAAATTATCTCCTACGCAGTTTTCGAAATTCCTGAAGCATCTTTAGCATTTTTTTAAATGTAAATTTATCTAGAAAAATCTTCTTTTAATCGCATTATGTAACTTTTGAAAGAGTTGACATATCAAAAAATGATAAGAGACCTTTCCTGTAGAGCATCTAATTAGTCTAAATATATCCAAAGAATTCTAAATTAAAAATAAATATTTTCCCATGTTATTTAATCGTAAAATCAAAAATCACGATGAGACACCTCTAAGTATTAGTATTAAGAGCTTTTTAAACTTTCATAGAGTTTGTTTTTCGTCACAAGAAACAATATTTTTAACACTCTCCCTAAAAAATCATCGTTTTTTTAGTATACAGTCTACTAGAATATACATAATAGAATAGTAAGGTCGGTTTACACGTTCAAGTCATTAACCGGCCTTTAGGACCCAACTCATCAGCCCGAAATGAAAATATATCAATGAATGTAATTAGCGATAGGCCATTGCAGATAGCTGCCAAATACAGTATCAAAAAATCAGTTCGAACGCTGATTTCTGGGGACTAGATTAAATTCGTTTCGTGTTTTGTACGTTTCTTATAAAATAGTAGGGGTACGTTTCGTAAAAATTACGTTAGATCGCTTCTCCGTCCGGAAAATTATATCTACATATCTCTGATCACGCGTTCCGTTCCAGGAAACTCACTTAAATTAGGACCCTGCTTCAATCAGTACCAACGGCTACCTAAGCGTCATCCCCATGCACAACATGTGATCCCTGCGGTCGCCCCAGCCGCCGTTGCCTTTCCGCAGCTTCTGCTTCTTCAGCGGAGTCACGTAGGTCAACGTTACGTAGTCGGGATACAAATGCCGCTTGGCGATCTTCAGGACCTTCTGCACCTTCGAGATGACGGCGGTCGACTCGCAGTTCTTCTTCTTGTGGTGAACGCCGCTAAAACAAGGCGTTCAGCATTCATGATCGCATTCCTCATTACCTACCATTCCCCTATATGGAAGACTCTAGGTCCGCGCACTACCATGGCGTGTAGCTTCTGCTTCAGGCAGTTCTGGGACACCTGCTGTAAGGACCAGTCCCAGTTGTAGTCGTCGTACTTGCAAAAATAGTCGGCGCAACTGGTAATCTTCGCCCAAGTCGTCCGATTGAATGCCATACCCATGTTATGCTTGCTGCTGATCCATGGAGTAATCTCCACCTGGAAGGACTTCTTTGTACGACTATCGCGGACATTCTTGTCATTTTACCAAAAATTTTACAAACACTTAACAAATAACAGTATATGTACATTACATACGAGTATATACATTGGAATGTATCAAAAAACTATTTATATGTTAAAAATATTGTTCATTTTTACGAAAATAAATCCTGAGAAAGTTTGTGCTCTTCTTAATATTAATATTAAGAGGTACCTCATCGAGATTTCTGATTTCCCTTCAAAATACCATGGAAAATATGTTTTTCTAATTTAGAATTTTGTAGCTTAATAACGAGAAACAGCACTTAAACATCCAGACCATATTCTTATAGAAAATTAGATGCTCTACAAGAAAGGTCTCTTATCATTTTTTGATAAGTCAACTTTTTCAAAAGTTATCCAAGGTTAAATATGAATTTACCGTAAAATTCCAGATTTTTCTACTTTTTCAGCGGAATTATCAATTTTACCGTGACATGTTGTATTTTTCTCAGCATACCGTTCCTAATTTGAAGTAAATAGAACGGTCTATTGAAAAAATACAATATTTTAAAGTAAGATTGATAATTCTGCGAAAAAAGTGTAAAAATCCCAAAATTTCTCGAAATTTAATTTTTAACTTTGCATAACTTGTGAAGGAGTGGATTTATAAAAAATTAATAGGGCTCTCTTTTGTAGAACATCTAATTCCCTACAAGAATATGTATTGGACGATAATATGCGTTGTCTCATTATTAAGCTACAGATTTCTAAAATAGAAAGAAATATTTTCCCATGTTGTGATCGGAAGTCAAAAATCTTGATGAAGCATATCATTATTAAGGGCTCAAACTTTCACACTACTTATTTTTTCTCAAAAGGAACAATTTTTTCAACACACTCCTTAATTTTTTTTTCTTTGATACAACGTAATGTACATTTAGACACATAAGAAAAAGCAATAAGCTGATAAATGAATGATCAGGAAGAGAAGAAGAAGAAGAAGAAGAAGAACAGTATGCGTTTCAAAACTACCTTTTGCGAGTGCTGGTACAATGATGGTAGTACTTGAAATGACCACGAAGGCTGTATCTCACCACCCACAACACTTTGTTGCTTCATCGCCCGCAACACTTCCTTCTGCAAACGTTTAGCGTTTTGATTTCATGTGGACGGAGTGCATTGAACGCGGAGCAAAGAAGCGCAACACTGATGCGAACGGACGGACCCGCACTTACCTTTCCGTAGTAGTTGTACGTCTTCAGGTAGGTCCCTAAGGAGAGAATGTTGCAGTGCCTGCAGGACTCCCTGCAAGTGCGCTCCATGAGCTTGAGGACGTGGATGAAGTCCTCGGCAACGTAATGGTCCTCTTCCAAAAATACGACTAAGCCGCTGTGATTGCGCGTCACGTCCAATTGATTGAAGACGCGGTTCGCTTTCCACCACCAGTGGTGCTTGGTCTGCGTGAATTTCGCTTCCCTGTAGTGTCCGTACAGGTCCGGATACAAGGCGTTGTTGCACTTGCGAACCAGAGCCCTGAAAGCATGGATCAGGATCACTGCGGAAGCGGCGGCAGGCAAGAGTCTGAGCGCTCCTTACTGGTCCTTCTTGATGTCGCGCGGGCAATCGTTCGGGTCCTCGCCGGGGAACTCGTTCGGATGCAATTGAATGCTGTAGGGATAAAAGATCTGTATAACTTTACAAAAGTCGACGCTCTGGACGAGAGCATTAATCTCCTCGTCGTAGAAGTCGTGCGAGAATACTATCAGGGCTTGGGAAATGTCGCGAGCTTGCGCCAGGCTCACAATGAGATGCCTAAGGTAAGTGATGCGATCGTGGATCTGGAAACGTAACCGTAACGGTTATACTCATTCCCGGAATGCGGAACAGTCTTCGGCGCTCTTACTTGAATGACAATCACTACCGAGTCGTTCTGCAAGGGCCCAAAAACATCTTCGTTGTACACGGTTTGCTGTAAATTGTACTGAGCGACATTGCGCTTCATGTCGGATATGTTGGGAGCGGCCCTGAAGATTGCGTTCGCAGTGGTGCCGTTCAGATGGCCGTTGGAAAAGTTGCGAGGGCGAGGCGTAAGGAACTTGTGCAGAACCAAAGGTACCATGCTGAATATGGCAGCCGCGGAATCATTGTACTCCGCATTCGGATCGGGCGCATCTCCGACGCCCAAAAATGTTAGCTGCAGCCACACGAAGACTACCACAATCACGATGACGCCGGATCTTAGCCAAGCGTTGGCGCCGCGACGTCTCCCGAGTAGGGCACGTCCCCCGCTCATTATATGGCATGCCAGCCCTTTCACTGGAACAAACAGATTTTTTTTCGGTTGGGTCATCACGAAAACGATGATATTCGTGTTCGCAATCATTTTTCTGACCTCTGCTTTATAAATAACCGCTTCGTTATCGTTGTGTTGGACCTTAAAGTTATGAGGCACGAACGTTAAATAATCGATGCGCACCTAATTATTGAATGTTTGCAATTACATACTTCAAGCGATTTTTTTTCATTTATAAATCACCAATCAGAGAATATTGACGTGGCCGGGATTTATCTCTTAAAGTGCGCGCTTGAAACTTTATACACACATAAATTATTGTTTGCAGTAATTATTCTCTTATCAATTAAAATGCGCGTGTCGATAGCTGATTATTCAATGTAATGCTAGAGTCGATACATTAAACAGGATCGGTTTTATACAAATGAGCAATTGCAATTAAATGAATTATTTTGCGCGCAGTTTTTCTTTTATTGCTTTATTTATTATTTTTTGATTACAACACGGCATTTTTGTGCGCTCATTCGAAATATATTTTTTCGCATACACAGTGAAATCCTCGGTGATTTGCCCATTGTCATTCATAGTTTGAAATTTTTATCTTTGTGTGTCACTAACGCGGTGTGTACATAATTTAGTAGGTACGAAACAAACACCAGCACCTTTTGTTGTAAAGTGATGAAAAAACATTTTCAAAATACATATGTATGTTGTAAATTAGCGATGGTTTTAATTTCGTGGAGTTATTTAGTTTGGCGCGTAAGGTGCACATATTTTAGAAAGTACTCGAGCAATAATTGCGTCCGCGCCGCTCGCTCGTAATTACTTCAACAATAAGCATGTATGTAATTTATCAAAGTGCGTACTTTTTACTCTTGCGTTTGTCATTGAGTATAGCCAGAGCTACTTTTATTACGCGCGATCAATAAAAGAATAATAAATTAATTAAAAACAACGTTAACGTCGCAGTTCAGTGGGCTGGGCCTATGTAGTAATTACATTAAAAAATTACTGCGGGCGCGAACAGAAATAGATGGGCAAAGTTCTGCTTACCTCCTTTACCTTATTGATTGCACGTGAATTCATAATTGGGAGGTATTTCGCTGGACAGTTCCCTATAGAGATTCCGCATTGTTCCGGTGACTGTTACTTCTACTTCCGGCGACAGTTTCCAATCAAATATTCGCACATCTTTTCACCACGCAACTGTTCTCTCTGATTTATTAATTTTTCTTACGCTCTTTTTACTGGTATTTTTAGGCCTGACGGATTCACTCGATATTAATATATAATATGTGTATCAAAATTGCGTTGGCGTGACGAGGCCGCGGACTTGCATCTTATTATTATTATTATTGCCGTCCCGCGGTTCTTGCTTCGGCTGCTGCTGCTGCTGCACCTAGCTGCGAGCCCATGGCACCGATATTTTGCTTTTATTTGAATGTCCCTCGCCAGCCTAAGTACACTACGTGCAGGCATTCAATGCGGTATATGAGCGTCTGACATCTGGTGTGTTATATAATTTTCCCCTAAAATCAATACTTCCTAGACTTGTGCAGCTTTTCCCGTCCGAGTGCCGGGATAAACTTGGACTACGCTTCGAAAGATGGCAACTTCGGATGAAATTCCAGAGAATCCGATAACGATTTATATATAAAAAGAGATAATAGCGCAAATTATTCACAAGATTAAGTAAGAACCCTAAGGGACGCTCTCAATGCCAACGAACGATAATGATAACGATTGCATAGCCCGCAGGGTATAAAATAAAAAGCCAAGTGGTTTATTAAGAATTTTATTAAAAGCGTAACAACTAAGCGATAATACTAGGAATCGATATTAATACTTGTAATTAGATAACTGGACTGTATTCATAGTGGACGCTCTTCAGGAAGACAAAAGCGAGGAACAGTAGCGAGGAGCCGGACAAGTCGCCCAAAGCGGTCAAGTAGGGTATGGCCGACGTGTCGGGGTCGATCTTAAGCCTCCACATGGTGTGGGTGAGGAGATGCGCGACGTACAGCAGCATCATCACTTGGAGCAGGCCGACTGCCAAATATGTTAATACGAACGGGGCCGTTACAGTGGACACGCCGTCGTTATAAATCAGGTCGGCGACGCAGACGAATATTGTTTGGCCCGGGATGGACATCAGGATCAGGATCGTCGCCGTTTTCGCCGAATACACTGCAAATATTATATATCCTGTAGTCCAATTCCATCGAGATTGCGACGAAGAATTGTCTAGATAAGGGTACTTACCTCCCTTGAAAAGAGCGGTCCACGGAGCGACGAGCTGCTTCGTGTGCGGCGGGAAAATGCCCGGCAATGTTGTTTGATGCAACATAGTTGATATTCGACTAGAGTGGACCGACACTAAGTTTCCGCCAATCCCATTGATTATGGGCTGGAACACCGCGTATCCCGGGAAGTCCTGCACCGCTGAATCCAACACTAGACCTCCCATCCTGAAATGAAAGCGCCGGTCTCCAATACGTTACCTTCGCTTATCTTTGGGCCTTACCCGCTGATAAGTAAAGCTGATAGAACGGGTGTCCATCCGCGGGTCAGAATGTGTTTGGTGTACTTATTCTTTCTTACAATTAATATCCACACTGGTAGCGCGACGAATAAATAGATTCCTAAGATCAGAAACAGAAGCCATGTGTAGGAATCTATAAAAAGTAAGATGTATTGGAAATTTGGGATTCGACAATAATGCTTACCGTGGATCTCGTAAAGGAAGCTAGCCACCATTGACAGCAGCGAGAGGGACACGATATCGCCAATGCTTGCGGCCAAGGGTGTAGCCAAATTGTCCGGATTCATTTTCAGTTTGGATGTCATAGATATAACAGCAATAAGGACGAAGTCTGAAATACCTTAAGCTCAAGGTGCGAACTAGTTATTCATGCAGTTACCTAGGATAAAGCAAGACACGGTTGATGTGATAACACCGGACACAGCCAAAAGTAAAGCATCGCTGAATAGGAAAGATCCCGTCATTGCTGCTGAAACCGAAACGGCGAATATGGAGACCAAACATGCTGCTACTATAGCTTGGACCTAAGATTCATGAAGAATACTAACTGTTCATTTGACTCTTTTCGAGCGTATTCACTTACTTGAACCAACCCAATGTTACCTATGATCATTTTGAGATTCTCGCGTTTCGAATCCATGTTGCCCAAATTGGCCTGGGTAGATAATCGAGAAGCGAGGCACATATCCAAGTTACCCTTAAGTCCCAAAATAGAAGGTACCAAGATAAATAAAGCTTTGACATTTTTAAAAACGGAAGTTTCCTGCCCGAAACAATGAAAACATTAGTAGATCAAAGGTGTTTAGAGTCGACTATGTACTTCAACATTTCCAAGAACCAATCCAGCTCCAATCGTTCCACAACCGGCAATCATAAAAGGAATGAAAATTTGGATGGTGATGGAATACCATTTCTCCTTCTTCAAGGAAGATTCTGAATTTCTGCTAGGGCTATTCGTATTGTCCCCGTTAGATGGGTCCCCTGCATTAGGTTCAGGATCGACATTTAAACCTAAATTTAAGACAGCGAATTTAATCAGCGATTAATTCCCCTGCCAAGAAGTATACCTCTTTCGGCAGTCTCGACCAATCCAAGGATCGTGGAAACTGTTAATTGCTCAGGACTGAGCGAGCTTTGGCTGAGGGTGCTTTCGGGCGTCGTGGGATACGAGTAAGCTAAATCGTCACCGGAACAACTGGAATTCTCTCGGCTATTGACTTCGTTCGATTTCAAAAGCATTTTCTCGAAGTTCTTTGCTTCTTAGGATTTTAGGGGTTGCTCAAAACTATGGGTTCACATTTATGAGGTACATAAATGTAAACTGGGCCTCCTGCAGATCAAACTCTTTAAACCAGGTTCGCAATGTCAGCGTGGACATAATTACCGATTTACATTTATAATAGGTAGGAGGATTTAAGTCCGGTAAAGGCAAGCTGTGGAAGATTCTGACCCGAGGGATGTTCAAGATCATAAAAACTGCAAGAATGTACAGGATTATCAGCGTAACCAAAGCGAATCGATCCAAAAATGATCGACGAGTGCGCGTTTGCTTATTCGCCGTATCAAATTAGAACAAACGATGTACTTGTGGAAATTTACAATGAACAACAAGTCTGTTTTCGAAATCGCATTCGAAAGTGAACCGTTTCGCGCAAAATTAAAACATTGAACAGTTTAGTTTAAAGTAGAGGCGAAAAATGGTAAAATTGCGCTAATTTGTTGAATGAAATGGTGCCGACAAATTCCCTTGCGAGTGGCGCAACAAAATGCAATCGAATAGGAATATACAGGTTGTTCAAATTTCCCTTAATAATGTTTCTCATTCATTTTCAGCACATTTTCAACTTGGAAAACGTGCTGAATCTAGTCTTATGCCGCCTAAAGATACGTCCCGCCGTTGTTTTAGCAAAGAATAGCTATTATTTGATTGCCTTTCATGTCATGACACCAATTATTTTTATATTTATTACATTATGTTAAAATGGGTAGATAGTACTTGTATGTAAGTGTAATTCATGTATTCATACATAGTTTTTTAAAATTATTTCCAAAATTGACACTAAATACATACTTTGCATATTATGTCGAGTAATAAAGCGGTACTTTTGATTAGTGATTTTTATAACATTCGCAAACACGATTTAAGTCCTCTAAATTCTTCAAATTTTGGTACTTATGCATGTTTTGTTGACTTATTATGGGCGATGTTTTAAGGAAATTGTACAATATTTAGTAATTATTATTACAGCTATATGTACAGTAATGCAAGGGAATTCGGCTAAAAATTTATATTTTCAAGGATTCGAAAAACGAAAAAAACTCATTATGAAAATAATGAGTATTTTTCGTTTTTCGTATCTCTTTTAGGATCAAATATTTCACAAAACAAAAACAGTAAAAGCGTTGACGTATACAAGGTGCTCACTAATCTGGGCATAAATAATTTCTTATTGTAATTGTAATTTATTCACAAAAATGAACGCATTTTCTATTTAATGTGAGGTTCATAAAAATGAAACTACATTAATTTGTACAGGCCACAGCTACTTAATTTGTTTATATCTCGTCGACGATGGACAATTATAAATAATTACGGCGCGCACTAATTAAAAATTGAAGTTCGTGCCAATAAGGACAATTTACGAACATGTAACTTTGTAAACAATATTCGATCAATGCGCTCTCAGCTATTGTTTTTACAATTTTTCGCGTAAATTTTTGTTTTCATATGGAAACCTTTCCGCTCGTCCATTGTCTGACATTTTTTAGGGAAACCCGCGCTTCTCATAAGTTTTCCAATCTCGAATCACTTGAAACGAAATCCTTTTTTCGAATTAAGTGCAATAAAAATCAAATTACATGCATCGTATTATTTCATCTGCTGCATACGCAATAAGCCGAAAATGCTACTTCAGTTCCTTGATAATGCTACTGAAACTATAGTTACATTAACAATAAAAAACGCACGTGTGAAAAGTGTCAAATTTACTTGCATACGAATTATTTATAAGCAAATCTTGGTAAAAAGAGTGTATCTGAAAAGAATGTCCAATTGACGTCACGTATTGTTTCTTATCTAAGATGGAGACAATTCCGAATTTAGGGCAAGGTTAATATCAAATTAATAAATTATAAGTCAAATTTCAGGTAAGTATTATTAAGCCGAATAAAAATGCAATTGATTCGAATATTATGTACATGTACTTACATACTTATTTAATTTGCTCGGAAATTTTTTTATCTTCATTCACGGGAATAATAACGCGACAATAAAAACGTTATTTTTTAAGTTGACACTCAGATTTCGCGTATCGTTAGGACTTAGGTATATGCCTTAGGCAAATATTTAAGGCGACTGCAATTTGTTGATATACACTTTTAAATGTTATATACTTTCCAATATCAGGGGAACTTAAAAAAACCGAAAAAAAAGTCGCGAGAAATGTTAGAAGATGTCGCGAAGTGAATAAACTGCATGCGACAACGTCTCAGAGCTAAATGGCTTTGAGATTGATAACTATCCTATTAATTACCTGTAATAAGTCGATTTAGTTAATCACAATAAAGCAACTTGTGACGCTGCTTTGTCGATTAACTTGCTTTTTTCACGTTTATTTCTCACATTCAAACAAATGCCGGACTCAAGTGTACCTATACGAATAGGTACATAACATGGACGGTCAATATCACGGAAACATAATTACATATGATTAGTTTCCGAAAGTATGAAACATTATGTACATTTATATTTTCGCTTTGCATGCGAAATTTGAAAAATTGTTATTACATCTCGTGACATTTTTTATTTATTTCACTCTTTTTATTAGGGAAAATCCGTTCGTTGCTAATTATGTATGTTTGAATTAAACAATGGAGCTTTAATAATAGATAGTGCGGCTGTAAAATTACACGCGACACAAATAAAAGCCGGCACAAAGAAAACGCAATTAATAAACGAAAAAACGAATTTTTAATCTACAAAAAAAAATTAATTGAAATAGCCATGCAAGAATTTAATTATCGTCCCCCTCGCGAAGCGAAAGAAGCAATCACCCTCGCTTAATTGTAATACATATATGTGAATTCAATTACTTACAAGTTTTTTGGCGAAGCTCGGCCAGTTTGTTGTATGAAATGGGTAAAGCGCGCAACAGAAGTAACTGAAAGTGCACTTTTTTCTTTTCAGGGAACCGCTACTGATCAGTGGGGCTCTCTTGTGAAAGGACACTTTGTGTAACTATAAGCAACTGCGGGAAACTTTTGTCTACCTGTGCGACAGTCGGCTGCGAATATGATGCATTCGTGCGTATTCAGTGGTGATAAAAATACAATTCCTAGAGTTTGATGCACGACTCACTAAGTCCATGTATCAAGTTCAAGCGTGATAAAGGTTGATTTTTTTTGTCAAATTTGCAGCGGTCTTTTTACGCGAGCGCGAGAGGAACGACATGTAAAGTGGCAATTTAGCTACTTTTTAGTTACTTCCCAATTAAATAATCTTGCTTGGCCCCCACTCGCAATAAATTTCCTTAAAAATTACCTAGATCACATACAGATATCACCTGACTTCAATTTTAAAGGTCCCACCTCTCAAGTCGCGGGATCAATCTCTCCTTATCTTTATTATGTCTTCGATTCTAATTAGTTTAAATTCGAAACAAAACAATTTTTTTATTAATTCATACCTAGTACACTTTTACATGAAAATGCATACATTTCGAAACATACTGTATTTGTTTTTTGATGGCAATCGTAAAGCGAGCCGAACGCTTCAATTATTAGTAGATAATGAGAAATTGGGTATTATTATTTTTTTCTCAGTCCCTACTGTGTGGTAATGACAAAATATCTTTTAGTCATTATAGGTAGAGAAACCCAGCATTATTAGTTTTTAATCAAGAGTACTGAAAAAACAGCGTCTGATGTTTGTTTAAGTAATGATCATTGTAATAATAACCGATTAATTGATTTTATCAGAGCAACGGTATCATCGATTTCATTAATTGTACTATTTATTTATTCACTTGAAAGTGCATCAGACGTATAAATAATAATAAATTATTGATAAAAACAGAAAATAAGCGGACGAAATTGCAGTTAGTAAATTTAAACGAAGGTGAATTAGTAGGTACGTAACAATGAGACTAATTTGTCAAGTATTTGAAACTCAAATATTTGAATATTTCAGTTGCTTTTCCAGTTCCAATTGGAATTATCAACTTTGTTTTAAAATAGCTAAACTATGCAATATTTCTTTAAATTTTTCGTCAATTTTTCCAAGTTCCATTATTGTTCCTTCATTGCGTCAATTGAAGGTACTTCTTTCCGTCTTATTTCTAGTTTATATAATTGAAATACATATTACATAATTAATAGAATTCTCCGAACGTTGTGAATGCGACATAAAATTTAATTGCGCGAAAATGTGTGGAAAAATAAATCACTGGTGCGGATGGATAATTATCCGTAATAATTATTCGATTTTCTAAAATTGAAGCTCGTAAATGTTTACGGTTATTATTGTTTTGCAGTTTGCCGATAATTTATTGGCGGTATTTTCGTGATGTATTCATTAAACATGATTGACAGGTACATATATGTGATTTTTTGACGACTGGAAACGTCGGTACTTTTTTCATTCCGAAAAGCGTATTTCCACTAAGTAGGATTTGATATTAATATAGGACTTACCTTGAGGGTGGTACTCGGAAGGTGACTGCAGTAGTGAGCGAAACTTGAAAGCTCACGCCGCACGACTATCTGTAAGGAAATCTTTTAACACCTAAATCGAATCGCAGTAGTCAGAATAGCAAAATAAGCGTCGAATTTTAGACAATTACTGCTCGCAGGCGGAACTTTGCAAGCGTTAGAATTATTACTGTTATGATAAAAAGCAAATTTTGTATAATTTAGCTGAATTTTCAAATGACACAGAATAAACATAATTAAAAATATTCGCGACCCGTGACCGCGTGATCGAGTGATGATAACTTTTATGCTGCGAATTATTTTCGAAATTATGTTTGTCTTCCCATAAAATGACAACAATTTACTTTAATTTGAAAAAGCACAAAATTGAATAATTATCTGGACGCGCCTCCCTGTGTAACGTATTTTCGTACGGTTTCGTACCTATAATTGAACAATTTTACAAACATTTCAATTCGTTTCGTTTTAAGGAAAGCACATCTAGTTGCGATCATAGTTTTTGCTCACTTTCTTTATTTATTTTCCTTAAATGGCTATTATAATAATAATACATAATTATTTGCCACTAAATCGTAGTTAGTATGCTTAGCAAATACAATACAATTTTTTAATCAGAATAATAATAATAATACTCATTTCTGAATATGAAAATGTAAAAAGATCTAATCGTCGTTATCATCATTAAATATGGCTTCGCTATTCATAACCACAAATTCAGCGCAAGTTTTCTTCTTCTTTTTTGTTTCTCATTTCTATAATTAATTGAATAGTTAAATTAGTGTTTAGTAGAATCTATGCCGTTTTACATTAGGTAATTATATGGAACGAACATTGTTCATCGTTTTGGGATGCAAAAACGAATCGCTCCGATTTTTCTTGTTTCCTGTTCTCACATATACATAATAATTATTATATTTAATTAATATATCACCCTTGGTATTTTTTCCTTATTAGTATATAAGTACGTTTATATACATTCATAAATAAAGACTAGATAAGACTAGGATCGTCGGAAAACAAAACAAAAATCGGAGGGAAAACAGAGGCATTGCGTATTTGGTTTTTGTTCATGTATTTAGTCTGTTTTTCCTTTTGATTTTCTTTTCGTCCTCACTATGCAGGCTTGTGACTTGCTTCGAAATAGGGGGTAAACGCAAAATTAGGTACATTATATTGTTATGATGTGTAGTTCTTTAAATTATTATAATAGTTTGGGAGGTAGATTTTATTCAGATTGTAACACTTCAATCTTTAAAGGTATTTCAAGATCGTACAATTTTCGGGACCTTGAGTTTCCCCCAAAAATTTAAACGTTACAAACTCGAAAATATATTATTAATACATTGATAGGTAAACGAGAACATTCGCGCAAGGGAAATTGTGATTCCCACATGAATGTTCTCGCATTATATGAATAATATATTTCCCTTGGTTAATCTGAGGTACAACTGTTTGCTTTTGTATGCATCATTGAAAATGTTGGTTAAACTTTGTCAGCTATATAATTATAAAATATCTCTCATTAACAATGCTAGCAATTCTAGGTCGTAGTATATTTATTATATTGTAAATATTTATATAAAAAGAGGAAGTTCTGTTGGTATTTTCGATTCTTTTACATTATCCATACGGGTAATAATAATAATAGTAATAATAATTAATAACAAATTTGGGCAACAGAAATGTACTTGCTGGTTATTTTTTATTATTCTTATTTTTTTGTTCGTTCTCAATTAGACGAGAATCTGGCAGTTTGAATAGATTGATACATCTGATTACTATTGTATTTTAAATATATGTATGTATGCATAGTAGAATAACACATTTAGACAAGAGAACGTAAAGCAGAAACACTTACACGATCTATTACAATGTTACAGGTTAAGTAGGGTTATGTCTCCTTCATTAATCGGATTAATCGTCTCTCGCCTCAATTTTTAAACGCAGAATTATACGAAAATAGTTTTATTCTGTAAATCTTCTTTTATTGTTATTAGTTTTTGTTTTCTTTTCATTTTATTATAAATCTGAGTCTCCAATGTAAATAGATATAATCTCATGTGAAATTCTCTACAAAACATTTCTATAATATAACTTATGTGTCATAATATTAATGTATATCTTAGATTAATAATAATAATATATTTATATGTATATAATAATAATTATGTACTAAACATCCTTATAGTCTAATTTTGATTTTGTGCCTCCGATTCTTAACCTTTAATTTTTTAATCATAGTTTTTGCGTTTTTTTATGCTCGAATCCGTAATCATCATTTTCTATTTTTCAAGTCTCATTCAAAGATGTTCAAATTCCTCTGTACGATTTTCCAAAGATGGCTCTTAGTAATTATACCATTGTCATTAAATGTATCAATATAATTTCCAATATCGATCGTTAATTATTAAGCTTTTAATTAAATTAAGCTTTTAATTAATCAATTCATAAGTTTTAATTGAATGGAAAGGAAAAACTGCTAGAATCGATTGAATTCGGTTGCTCCCCCAATTACACAGTCTGCATGGAAGAATTACCAGAAAGATTTTACACTAAATTTTACTTTTTGTACTCTTTTTTTCTCTTCTTTTTCCCGTTTTTTTTTGATGCTGCTATTTGTTGGTGAGTCACCATTATTGAACTTTATATAATGTAATCCTTTATTATTTGCGATCGGAGTGCGATAAAGGAGACAATGGAGGCTGTTTAATCCGACGGCTGCGACGTTTACAATTTTACCCCGTTATCCCTAAAATTGTGTTTATTTTATTTGTGTGCATTTGTTGAGTTTCACCCCAAAATGACGATTCGACACGACACGTGTCCCTTTATTTGCGAAAGCTCGCGCTGGCATATTGGCATGCGAATAAACACGAATCTGGAACGTCGAAAACATTGGAATAGTTTCCATCGTTAATATCTTGAAAATTCCCTTTGTTTCCTTTTTTTCTAATAGGACTAACCTTACGGATGCGCCAACAATAATAATAATAAAAAAATACATATATATGAAGGCATAGAGAACGATGAAATCAATAATCTGCGTGTGTGTGTGTGTGTGTGGATATAAGGGGTGTCGCGTGCGCGTTATACTCGGGCTTTACAGAAAAATGGAAAATAAATATTGCCGGCGTTTTTGTCAACGCTTCCTCCTCATCGCACGCATATACCCCTTTAGCTCGCAGCGAGAAATGCCCCTTTTTGCGTAAACCCTCATTTCGCAATAATTACGCATTCTCATCAATGTGCAGCTGGCCCGGCGTACGTATTGTGAAGTAAGCGCAATACAATGCGAGGCGATTAAAGAAAAACATTTCACGTACATTTACTCTATTACCATTGTACGTTGGTGTGCATGCGACGGGATTTACTTTTCAGCGGCAAAAAAACGAATTTCATCTTTGTCCTCGCGTATTATATTTTCCGGTGGCGCGTATGTGTGTATGCATGTGTGTGTGTGCGACACGGACGCTCGCGTGGGGTGGTGTTTGTTCAGTTGATGAAAAACGAAGGTGGTTTTTTCGGGCCGGACCCGGCGGCGGCGGCGGCCCGGAATTTTTCAAGACGGACATCTTGTGTTGCGAGTTGCGCGATATATAAAATAGACCCCGTTCGATTTCATAATTGGCGAGCCGGCCTATTTCATTAAGTTTTCCCCGGGACGTCGCGTCGCGCAGCGAGAGCCGCGCCTTTATATGTAAGTCGTAAATTTACTGAAATGTGGATTTGGAAAAATATAGGTTTATCCCATTTTCCTTTATCAGCGAGGGGAGGCCGCGCCGCTGACGGTAAGTCTCCTTCGCGCGGCCGGATGACCAGAGTGTCGCTTGGGGTGAAAGACACGTCTAAGGAAACTTTCCCTTATTATCCCATCAACGCCAGCGCGCAAACGTAAATATAGCGGCGACGCTATTTGCAATGAGCATTTTTTCGCAACATGATTATATTTTCCAGGACGCAAGCTCGCTAAAGCGAATGTCTGTACATGTTCATATGCGAGAGGAGAGATGCTCGCCCGATATATAAGCGATAGAAAATCAATAGAGCAATATAATTATAGAATCTCGCCATGTAATTTTGCGCGCATAGAAAGAAATGCTGCCTTTAAGCTCTATAAATTATTATTACGTGTGAATACATTTTAGCAGAAATCAATTCGATTTTCAATTTTATCTATCTACTTTTGTAAGTTGTATGGTATACATATTTAGAAATCTGCATTATCGATTTCAACTTATTGTGGCAAAAAATGTCCTCGAAAAGGAAAGCTTCCATGCAGATTGCGTAATCGAATTTTATTACTTTAAAGTCACTCCTTGTTTTTCCAAAGCATTTTTTCTCGTTATATACATATATGTATAGGTATACTGTTATATAAAGTATGAGAGACAATAAGAACAAAAACGTATACGTTTCTTTATTGGAATTCGTTTCAACTTTTTCTTCTTTCTTCTTATTTTATTTTTCTTTTTTTTGTATGTATTTTCTTCAATATATTTTCGCGAATGAAATTGTAAGCGTATATAGAACATATATGTATGTATATAGAGAAGAATTGAATGCGAAGCGACGACCCTTCTCATACTATTTTCCTTTTATCAAGCAGCAAGTATACAGTATAAAATTCCAGCCTTGATATTACACCGCCGAAAGTGTTGCAATGTATTTGCTTTGGCTTTTGGGGAGCGGACCGAATATAAAGATACATCTAGTATATATATGTATGTATGTAATTAAAAGTGGAAAGCTCAAACGCATAATTAAACAAGCCTTTGTAATAATATTACCGAAACCATTCATATTTATGTATTCACGTGTATATAAGTATAAATATAATATAAGAATCAAATACAATAAGAAAGCAATGCGTATATATATATAAATAGATTAGATGTATGTATTTCTATAGTATATGAACCGCAACAGTCAACTTAAACGAGAAGAAGTTTTCCTTGGGCCATACCAGACACGTCCTGGAACATTTTCTCTTTAATTTTACTCTACGAACAACGTTTTCTCTATATAATAATATATTTAACAGGTGGACGCGTGAGTTATGGCCCAAAATTTTTGATTTTTTGCTCATTTATCCTATATGTTTCATTGGCGAACGCTCGCTGCTTCCTATTTTATTCGATTTATAGGTACAAATTGTATTTAACGTTGGATTTTGTGTCGAGCGTCCGATTTATCATCTGTTTTGCTCTTTTGCTTTTTCGTAAAAAAGATCTGGACCCGCACACTTCGCGATGCACTCGAAATTTTATTATATATAAACTATAGCCTAAGTTAGATGCCAACAGCAGACCAGCGCCCAATATTCCGCTATTAGTACATTTCTTACATTGTATTTATTATATATGTTTCTATGTACATTTTCGCAAATCATATAATGGTAATGAAGAAATATGTTATCTTGATTACAAAACACGGGACCATTGAGGTACGTATGGCAGCCGGGCCCAGCGAGGTTTTCTTTCATGTTTCCTAGTTTACTTAGTAAGTACATATATTTATTTATAAACCGCGTTCAAAGTTTTTCCCTTTGTTTCTTCAATGTAAATAAATAATTTTATTCATGTCGTTAACTTATTTCTTTCTATGCAATGTACTCGTGAATTCTAATATACTTCTATAGTTATACATAATAAGTTCACATCAATTCTATGGCGCGCGCATTTATATTTATTTTATTAGTTATGCACGAATTGTATTGAAATTGAGTCAGTGTACCAAAAAAAAAGCAATTGTCGGCTCACAATGATGCAAAAGCCGCGTGTGTCCTCATAGGCATAAATTATCTATGCACGATTCGCACAAATCGATTTCAAGCACGCTTCAAGAATTATATATA
>JARJDY010043570.1:0-23202 GCA_030264615.1 Cypha longicornis
ATTTTGGTCGGCTTGCTTTTAACCTGTTTGTTACTTTGATTATCTATCAGGGCCATCAGGGGGTTATTTTAGTGAAGAGAAAGAGGACAAGGGCGCGAGCGAAGCGAGCGTCCCTTGGCCGGCCACCCATAAAGCCTTAACCGATAATCGAATGGTAGGTATAATTGATGATAGTAAAATGTTAATTTTATCATTTCGCTAAATCAGGTTGGAAATTTGACCAAATCGCTTAATTTCTACAGAGAAATGATAAAGTAGAATGACATATTCGGTCAAAAAAACATTCCTCTCATTTCACTGCGACATATACATCTTGAAAATAACTGATTAAGAACCATTTTAAATCATAATAATTTTTATCTTCAAATTTCTTAAAAATATAACAAGAATTTAGTAAATCGAAATACAGTACATATAAACTACAAAGTTGAATCAATAAAATCGAATTTAGATAGAATATAAACAAAAAAAAAGTTGAGAATGTAAAAATTAACTTAAGGTTAACGCAACAGCATAAAATAATTAAGACTCTCCAACATAATGAAAAGAATTAATTAAAAACAACTAATTCGCCTAATGTTCTTTCTTTTCGCGCTTTTTGCGCTTCTTTTTCTTGTCCGGCTGCAAATTTTCTTGTTTCTTGACTATGCATTGCCGACAATACCAATTTTCTGTTTCGTCGGGAGGCACTTGTATTCCAACGCATACCCTGAATAAAAAAATTCGACCTTCTAAGGATCGTCTAAGAGAAAGGATTCATGCATAAGTTACCAATGGTACCAAGCATCGCAATCGTCGCACCCTATCATAGGACTTCCGTCGTCCTGTCGGCCGCATCCAGGACAAATCCACACCGTATTGCCTTCGGAATCCTTCGTGGAAAAGACTCATTAAAAAAATCGGCCTCAACAACTGGGCTCAAACCTGACCAACTTTTTTTATGAACAACAATAAAGTACGGACTAGGTAAATAAATGTATGAGAATGAAAATGTTCGCCAGTGTTTGATTAGTAAAGAAGTTGGAAAGCTTTAGGGCCACAGTTTGCAATGCGAACTTACCTTCACAGGCAGAGGTCGTTTATTTGATTTTAACGGTTTTGCTTTAATCGGATGAATGCGAGGTCTTCCAGGACCAGGATGAGGCTTTTGCACCGCAGGAGTAATGACCGGTTCCTCTTTAATTTCCTCTTCTGTTAATACTCAATAATTTAGCCACATCATGTATGTACAAGAGTTACACAAAGACAGGTTTTAGAGAGAGAGACAGAAAGCATAGACTATTTTTGTTGCATTTTCCCTAATCGCAACATGCAGTCCCGCTAATTAGCTGAAGCTCCCCAGGACCCCATTAATGTAGGTAATGAAAGCATGCTCAGGCTCGCGTTTATGAATTGCGCGACATAAAAGATAGATTGTATGATTACATATTTGATGAGGTGTCTTGCCTTGCCCTTTTTACATACTGTATTTACTTTAGTTTTGGTCAGATTTGATCGAGGAATTTGGTTGATTATGAATTTTATGTTTAGATGATCACAATTATTGATGTTTTCCATTCAATTGATAATAACAATAATATTTCTCCATGATTCATCAAAATGAAGTTCTCGGCATGACTTTCGTAGTTACTTACGATATATTTTGGCTCTACCGACGAACCAACATCAACAACGGGGTCCGGTTTAAATTCTTTAGGTCGTATTTTACTAGGATTTGGTTTAAACATTGACTTCTTCGTGTGAAGATGAAATGACTCTGAAGGTATATTATCTTGGGACAGAAATATAGCCGTATTATTATTTTAAGTAAATATTTGTTGCAATTAAGCCGTTATTGATCTGCGATCTGAATGCAGCAAAAAATTTAGTTTAAGCGAAAATATTTCTTTTGTTCGCTCAAGTTTTCGTTATTGTTTTGCAATTAGAAGAAACGAAAACTTTTGTGTGAATACGAGTCAATTATATTACTCACTTGGATGAATCACGGGAGACGATTTGGGCTTCGGTTGACCAGTAACCAAAGCTGATATCTTTGCAAGTTCGGGCGACAGTTCGCGTTTAATTTCCACTTCTTCGTCCGGCTCTCGTTTAACAATCGGTTTAATGTTTCTTGAATAAACAGTTTTCTCATTCGCTTTCATTAATTTACAAGGTGATCAATGACTTACAACTTTTTCGTATCAGGAGTGTCTGGTCTGGGTGATGGAGTTCCAAGTTTAAGAGTTAATTTGGGAACCGTAATTTCCAAGCTTTCTTTTACATCCTTTTCCTTTTCTTTTCTCTTATCCTTCTTGATTTTCTTAATCTTGTCTTTTTTCTCCTCCTTAAGTTTTTTCTTCTCAGCCTTATTCTTTAATTTGTCCTTCTTATTCTTCTTCTTAATCTTATCTTTTTTGTCCTTTTTCTTTTTTATCTCAGACTTGGGCGATTCGGCGATACTATCGCTAACGATCATGGAATTCTTGATGGGACTTTTAGGAGGCATCGGTTCCTCAGTTGGGTGCTTAACGATCGGAGGTGGAATCATTCCGGGAAAGCCCGGTCTGAGCGGCGGAATAAGTGGATTGGGCCCGGTGGGGAGACCGAACATCATCGGACCCATCGGAAACAGAGGATTGCCCGGAATCAAGCCGGGGCCACCAGGAAACGGGAAGAGGGGAAACTGCGGCCCTGGCAAAATGTGAGGCTGCGGTGTTTTTGGTCGGTCAAAGTCTAAATTGTTCAAAGACGAATCGTTTTCTCTAATGGGACTGCTTCCTTTCAGGGATTTCTTCACCTTGGTCTTATCTTTGCGCTTCTTCTTCTCGCGCACTATGGGAGGACTCTGCGACATCATCTCGGGCGTTTTGGGAGTCGACGGCGTGCCGGGAGGCGAGTCGTCGTCGTAGTAGGCTTTATTATTGTCGTAAGTGTCCTGATTCTTGGAGGCAGGGTCGACTAGTTCGATGGTTATGTCGTTGGAAATGTGCAATTTGCTATCATTGTTAGTCGATTGTTCGTCGACGATGAGATCGGGTGGGTTTTCGTCGGAGGGAATTCGCGTACCGTCTTTCACTTTGGCAACCTTTTCGGGCTTTTCGTTTTTCACATTTGATATTTTCTTTAGAATGTTTACTTTTTTCTTGTCGGGTTCTGTGAGCAACTTATCAATTTTAGACGCGGTTTTAGGAGACGCTGTTGGAATTGGTGTTATTGTGGTGTTCAGTTTTTCGGTTTTAAGGCGCGCCGCGGCCAAAGCCTTGTTCACTTTATTTGCGCCCACCGGAGATTTCTGATGAAGCGCATTGTTGGCAGCCTTACCTTCGGCATTTGCAGAAGCCAAGTTCTTTTGTTTTTTCAGTTCTTTCGCAGCGAGTCTTTTCACTTTCGCTGCCACTTTCATTTCGGTCGTCATGTTCAAGGGCGGGCCTTGATGTAAGGCACCATTTCGAAACAGCTCTTTACCAAGCTTTTTCTTTTCCGCCCTCTCTTGCGCTTTCTTATTACCTAATTTAGCTATCTTCGCGGGCACAACATCAGCATTAGTCGGTGCATTGATGTTCGTTGTGCTTGTGATGACCGGCGAAGAAAGAGGCGCTAGCGAAGCACTATGAACCGCCATCGGAGGACTTTTATTATTGCTATGACCACTATTAGGTAACGTATGCACCAACACAGCCTCGACGCCTACCGGTGTCCTAGACTCGGGTAGTTTACCCTCTCTAGCCGGCGATATGTATCCCGATGTCGTCATCATTACACTACTTATTTCTCTAGTTGGCCTACCTTCTTCCTCACTCAGTGGTCTAATAATAATGAATCACAAAAAAATAAGGTCATCGCTGTCTGTCTAAATAATAATTGTTCTACCTTGGTCTCTTAAATGAATCACCAGGAGAGACTTCGGCCGGCCGTTTGAATACTGGAGTTGTAGGCTCATCAGTTAAACTGTTCTCCTCATGATCTTGTTTTGTGGGTGTACTGACTTCAGATTTCACTGAAAGGTAAAAGAAAGTAGTGTTCAATGCAAAAACTAAAAACATTTATTGAAACCTTCATCTTCACACATTGGAGGCAAATGCTCATGAACATGAACTTGTCTAATTACAACTTCTTTGCTGCCTGGTTTCAAGAAATTCAGGGAGTTTTCTTTAGCAACTGGATATTTAGGAACTGGCGTTGGAGCTGGACCGAAATTCACATACTTTACATACTCCTCTAGCTCTTGCAGATTAATATGATGGTCTTTAAATGCCAAGCCTAAATGGTCTAGAGATGGGTCCACACAACCAACTAAAATCATATCAATTAATTACTGCTTTGCAAGCTACAACTGTAACTTACATTCATTGGCATAATCATGAGTGGTTCTCGCTAGTTGAATTATATATTGCGTGGATATATCAGTGAGAATCTCCAAAGGAGTCGATTGTATAGAATTCCAGCCTAGAGTTTGTAACATTTTTGCTATTGAGACTTTGATCATATTCCGGGAATATTCCGATGCCATTTTCAGTCTAAATAAAACAGCCCTTTATTTATTTGATTCAGATTCAATTAATTTTGGTCTCATTGTTTGCAGAAAGAATAATCATTGATTAAAAGCTTGAAAACAACTACAACGACATTGAGTTCCATGTTGTGTTGTGTTGTTTGTCAGTGGCGGCCATTTGTAAATCACATATGTTTGGGTCACGTGATGCTGTTTAAAGCCAATGAGCTGTGCCATTTGCAGCCAATGAGAAAGTGGGATGGGATTAAAGTTGTCAAAGTCAGAAAACTGAACATTCATTAAAAGAAAGGAACAAAACAACAAAATTAATTTAAGCTATTAGTTTAGTTATTAACTAAACGCGTTATTACGAGTTGGGTAATAAAATGAGTGATACAGAAATTGAGTGGCCATGGCAGTATAATTTTCCACCGTTTTTCACGTAAGTTTCGTGATGAAAAATCAAATAAAATTTAAAACTGCAGTTCCTAGATTACAGCCCCATGAAGAGACAAGAGCAAAGCAAGTGGATGCCTGGAAATCAATCATTTTAGATTACTGTAAACATCACAAAATTTGCACAATTGATATACGAGAAGCATCTGACATGCAATTATTTACAAACAGCTCTATAAATCGCACTATCCAATCAGATATTCTCCTCCTTGTACTAGGGAGCTTGCAGAGCATAGGAAATGCAATGCCTGTTGATAAGCAAAAACA
This sequence comes from Cypha longicornis, assembly GCA_030264615.1. NCBI lineage: Eukaryota > Metazoa > Arthropoda > Insecta > Coleoptera > Staphylinidae > Cypha > Cypha longicornis. The sequence continues at coordinate 5,195 of JARJDY010043570.1, forward strand.
ACGCTGGGAAATCTATTGGCACACATTAGAAGAATTTGGAAATTTAATTTATAATTATGTTAGCAACAATAGCAGTCTAAACACTGTTCTCACTTTCTATGAGCTGATTGAATCTGATGATGCAGCCAGTCAAGGTAACTGAATGTCTTATAAGTTATTAGCATTTCCTAATCAAGTATATTTGTTTTTTTTAGAGTTCTATAAATTGAGCCCAGATATTCTAACCAAAGCTTTAAAATTGTTGGAAGAAAAAGGAAAGTGTGAGCTTATTCTTTTTGATGAAAACCAAGGTGTTAAGTTTTTCTAATTGCAATTATATTTATTACCCCTTAATCTTTTAAATGTGATTAAATTTAATAATAAAAGGTACGTTTAATTCGTTTATTTCTTTATAGAAATATAATAACTTTTAGGAGAAATCACAAAGAAAAAATATTGTTTTTTTTTCTTTCATTGTTTTAAAACTAAACCTGACTTTAGATGTGCTATTTTCATCACTTCCTATTGTTCTATTACTGAATTTTAAAATTAAAACTATTCATCATTAGTTGGATGCAAAATAAACATGGAATTAACAACAATACTTATGATTTAGCTTAGTCATCTTAAATTTAACAATACAGGAGTGAATCTGCTAAGTTGGCAAATTCAATCTATCACGACAAAGAAATGATCGCCATCAAGGGCAGGCAACTTACAAAAATACACGCGTTTTGGTGGTGGTTTTTCCTCATCGTAAGAAATCATTGTCTTAAGCGATTTAATTTTATTATCATCATTATTATTAATTAATCATAACGAGCGCAGTTTCCTGTATTTCTACTTATTTACGCTAACACCTTATGTTACAAGTTGCAAAATATTATTAGCTCTGTACACGAATGCTTATTTACAATTTTTTCGTTTATGAGTTGTTTGAAAAGAAAAAAAAAGGAACATAAAAAATTGTTTTGATAATTTCTTTCACTGAAAAACATGATTCTTTTTTATTTATCTTTTTCTTCACCGAAATAAGCCCAATCTAGAAGAGAATCGGATAGATTATTTGCATAATATTATCTTAGTTGCTTTAGTATGTCTGGGGTTTCAGAAACCCGTTAAGCGCTTAAGCGAACCCGAAGCCCTCGGAACATTCATGGATAGCTTTCAACAAGTAGGAGCGCAGTTTATCATACGTCTCGTAAACGGGCAGATCTAATTGATTGAAACTGAAACGAATCGATAACACGAACAGTGAACAATCGCCTTCGCATATTTGCATATTCATGCTTACCATGTGTGGGCTGATGGTAGCCGATCCGTGGACCTGTCGTCCCTATGAATTTGGAACTTTTGCACACCGTTCATACCTTCAAGAGCTCCAAAACCTTGCAGCGGAACTTTTGAGGTTCCCGTGACGAACTGAAGGAACTTTGCTCTATCTGCTTGATCAAACGAACGCAAGGCTCTCCAAAACCATTGGATCTGAGGGCAAACAGAAGAAGCAGATTAAATCGAATGTTTGAGAATAAAGCTTGTTTCGCCGATTACCTGCAAAGAATTTGCTTGATACTTATGATATTCGGTATTGGCTTTCAAATCCTCGATGTCGACGTTTGGCAAGCCGGATATTAATAATTCTAGTTCTTGTTCATTAAAAATAGATATTAAACGTTTGGGAATAATGTCGTAAAATCCTTCTAAAAATGCGGTTAATCTGAAAATAATTAAAGTTTAAAATAATTTACTCGCAATGCATTTGAAAATTTCATATTTACTGCTGTCTAATGGCTCCAGTCATCTTCATTTGACAAGATCTTCTCACATATTCCATTTTATTCTCTTCAGTGACAGGTACATTGCGGCCGTTAGCAATTAAGTCGCGCGTCTCCGTCACGCCAAATTCATTAATTTCTGTACTAAATGTTAGATCGCAGTCGAAGTTATTAATATTATTTTCCATTAAATAGACTAGTCCTCTATAGAAAGTGTAGTCTTCGCTCTCCATGTCGGTATATTTGACGGGGATCCCGAGTATGTGCTTATAGAATGATCGCGTGAAGTAACACTCCAATAATTTGTTATCGTAAATTGCTTTAGCTACAAAACAAAATCAATTCAATAGACTCCAGAGCGAACAGAGCATGGAAAATTGCGCACCTATAACTCGCCCCACGAACTTGTAATAACACAAATGATTGGGGTTGTAATGACTGGCCGAGTTGATCATGTAAGTTACGCGATCGCCCGGGGAAACCGTGAACAAAGCGTACATAGGATTGAAGATATCCCGGGAGATGATTACGTACCACTCCCTTAACAAACCTCCGGCGTCTTGGCCTTCCTCATCTGTAATTACGTCGCATTAAGAGACTTTAAGCAAGCGTGGGCAAATTACCTTCAAACACAATATAAAATCTATTCTTCCATTCTTCGGGACTACGTCTGTACAGTTCCCTGAAGGAGTCCTCAAAGATGTGCTCTCTCCTAACGTGGACGGCAGTTTCCTCGCGGCGAATATTTTGATCGAGTCTGTCCAGTTCAGTACGGAAATATCGTCGCTTAATGTCGAAGTCCAGCACTCGGGTGTGGTCCACCAACACGGAGAAAGGACCGTCAGCTAAATGAGACGTTGTTTGCCTTAGAATCTGATTAAGAACGGTTCGATGCTTCTCGGCGAACGTAAGAAACTTTTGATGTTCGGGTGGAACACTGGAACGGCCAGCATCTGAACTGCCTGGCACTTCGGACAATGGTATCGGCGCCAGTAAATTTTCATCTTTATCGTTAGTCTTTTCATTCGTTGCGGGCTTCGATGCGTCTGATCCTCCTGCAGTAGCTGCAACAGCAGCAGCCGCAGAGTTGGTCGAATTGGAAGCAGAGGTAGCTGCGTTCGAGTCTTGCGGCGGAGAGTGCACCAAGAAGAAGGCCTCGACGGCAGGTTGTAACACTAAAACGGCATGGTGGTCAGGCGTGTGTTCCAGTTCAAGAAGGCATTGACTTAGTGTTTGCCACAGGCCTTCCAAGTCTTCCAGTTGATCGCTCAAAGGGCTCAAGGGAAAACCTTCAATTAAACCTGTCACCAGAATTTATAATTAATTCATAGAACGCGAGCTTTACCTTCAGATCCTTTCTTGTTAAAGATCGCTTCTCTTATCTGAACGATCACACGTAGAACTCTTAGGAAGAAAACTTGACTTGACGACTTTGATGTAAGGGGAGCCATTGATGGTAACTGCAAATCGCAGGATGTCTTCACTTTAGTGGAAGCCGTGATTACGACGTGCTCGTTTGTAAAGCGATTGCTTAGGATTCCTTTCGAGGTACTCGGACTAATGTCGTCTTTCAATTTGTGTGCTTTCTTATGCGTTGTTTGCAATTCCGCAAGCATGTCTTGGATTTGCCCTTGAACTATTTCTCCTATACGCTTAGCTCCTTGTAATAGTAAATTTAATATCTGCAAAAAAGCAATAATGAATGCACTATCTGAAAAGTGGGCGGCCTTTTCAAATTACCGATCGGCTCATTTCCAAAGAACATGTGGACAGATTCAGCAATAAGGATGTGGCCTCCTCGAGACCTTCCTCGGAGCAGCTCTTGTACGTCAGAACATTCACGGCCAAATTCAGGGCGCTTTCCGGAGCGGCAACACTTTGATAATTAAGCGCTATTTGTTTGGTGCTAGCGCTGGAATCGCTTTTGCAAAGTTCCGGCATTCCTGTAGAGATCACAGAGAGAAGACGAAGCAACTTATCCGTCAATTGTATACTGCTTGTTATCACATTGGCGTTCAGCATTCCCAGAAGCTGTCCAAAAGCACTCTGCTCAAACGATTGAACAACCATGTCGTTGTCGAGTCCTAAATTATAACTGCTGTGGATTCTATTCAAGGCCTTGCCCTTCTTCGTGCTGACGGCATCCAATTTCAGGAGCAGCTCCCAGAAGTCGGTATTCTCCGGCTTCGTTTTACTGACTTGCGTCTTATTTTTGGGTTTCAGGGGCAACAGGAACGTGGGAAACGTCCTTGCCAACGAGGTGAATACATCCAACGCGTTCTTGCAGACAACCGGAGCGGCTTGAGGGTGAATGCTGACCGTTGCGTTACTGAAATTCTTCTCGGTCCTTTTGCCGGAAACGCGGCTTACAATGAACACATTAGCATGGCATCCCAAGGCTGCTTCCATCCGGATATTCAACCAGTTGGCACCGTTACCCATGCTTTTGTTATCAGTGGTGAGCTTGCTGCTCAGTGGTCCTGGTTTCGGTGCCTTCTTGGGCTTGTTCAGAGTATCCTCAGGCTTCACGTGCACGCTTTTTTCAATAATGCTGAGGAGAGCTCTGACCACCCAATCTCTGGTGGGTACGTGATAGCACAAGTTCCTCAGAACTCTGTGTAGTCTTCCAGTGTTGAGTTTCGGGTCGTCGACGAAGAGTAGGACGAGCAAGCAGGACAACGCTTCGTGATCTAATAATTGTCTACCGCGAATTTTGATATTACTGTTAGAGCTGCTCGACCCTAATTCCGGCCGGCTTTGAGACCATTGCGGTAATAAATGATTCGGATTAAAACGCGCTCCCATTCTTCCCCTGCCTGTCTGTCTAATGATCGTGGTCAAGTTAGCCTCTAAGAAACGCTCTTGCGCTTGCAATTGTCGATTGCGAGCTTCCCAGTCTCGGCGCAATGTTTGAGCTTCCGCAGCTAAGTCTGGAGGTAACGCCGACATCTGCGAGTCTTCCATATCGGACAAGATCTGTACGTGCCACCAAAAACCGCATTTAAAACTTCGGGCTCAAATATTACTTATGTTTGTTAATGGGCGCAATTTTTTGCACCATAAAATGTAGATTTGCACTTTAAAACGGAAAATTTACACTCAATTATCGGTGAAGTGCTTGTGGGTGGCGGGTCGCGGGACGCTCGCTTAGCTCGCGCTGCGACCTCTTTTTCTTTATTAAAAGTACCCCTGATAGATAATCAAAGTAACAGGACCACTAAATATTATTTAACTATGCATTTTAAAGTGCAAACTTATCGTTTAAAAGTGCACAGGTCCAAAATGGATTACATTTTTTTAAGTGCAATTATATATTCCTTCATAAATTACACAACACAATTAAGACTTACCATAGTCCGAAGAGACGGTTGAAGTGTTTCAAAGAACGAGGCGGCATCGACGGGCTCATCTGGATTAGCTCTGGACGCGGCTTGCCGTTGTTGTTCAAGACGCTGCTGCGTGAGGACTTCCTCTTGCAGCGACGGAGGAAGGGCGGCCAAAAATTCCGGACTTACCTCGGTGGCCGCCCCCGAACTGCTTGCATCTCCTGCTGCCACCGAAGTGGAAATTCGTTGCTGCAATCGCAACATTCTGTGCTGCTCCAAGACTTCCCGACGCATTTCCGGAGGCAACGCTTCCAAGAAGGATGGATCGACGCCTTCGGGGATCTCGTCCGTCTCTTGGTTGGTGCTACTGCTAGTACTCGAATTGGTTACGACTGTGGCGTCCGAATCATAGTTGGATGTACTTTGTTGGGTAGTGCTTGTGCTTGGTTCGGTAAGCGGCGCAGTGGTTGTCTGTACCGGTTCCACCGCTGTGGTGGGCACAGTCGTGGCCGAGGGCGACAGAAGGAAGGTGTCGGCGAAAGAAAGTAGCTCAGATCGCGGAAACGCGTCACTTTCCACGGGCTCCGTTGGGATTTGTGGCTCGGCATCGCGCATTGTAGGCGCCCCAACGATTATTGTCTCGTTCACGGGCTGCATCGGGTTCAGATTGTTTGTGGAAGTTTCGTCTTCCACCACACTCGCATCGTCGGCTTCTAGGGGATTGCTAGCAGGTGGAGCGCTAATGGGTTCGGCTGTGTCCCGTTCGGCAGCTTCCTCCAACTTAGACGTTTCGGTTTTCGGCGCGGCCGCCTCGGCGAGCTCATTCTCCTGCTTCTTCTTGATGAGTTCAGCAATTGCCGACTTCCGGAATTTTATCAAATTGGGAATTAGCTTATTGCTGACTGTCGCGACAACATCATGTACGGACTCTCCATCGATAAATCTGGACTCTTCTTTCCACCAGTGCAACACCACTGGAATGTGGTTAATCGTTGCCATCATACTGGGGCCGAAGTAGTAGCCAGTTTGATCGACAAAGTCGATCTGCTCCTCGATAGGAGGAAACAGCCCGAAGTTGTCCATAACAACTACGCGGGCCGAGTCGCGAGTAACGTTAATTGGCGCAGATTGGAAGACATTTGAAGTACCAATGTGAATGTTTTGCGCTGGCCCTAACAGACTAACCGGAGAAAACACAAATCATTTCTAAGAACAAAGTCGAATCGAGCAAATACCAACCGTTGCAGGATGACTGGAGGGTTATTCGCCCGGGTATTCAATTGAAGGTACTGATACCGTCTGGGACGGTTCGTTCTTTGCGCGCGGGCCATGTTTGCAACGGCGACGTCGTGAGTATGTCTTGAGACTAGCAGAGGATGCGTACTTGGAGCCGCTTGATCGGCAGAATTACCGGCGTCGTCGATTATAGGAAGCGTGTAGCCGTTTTCATTCCAGCGTACCATTCTGGGGCCATCGTGATCGGCATATGGTAGCATCACGATATCATCTCGATCTAAACGCGTTTCGAACAAAAACCAGAACTCTATCTATCTTTAAGAAATTCACTCGCGAATTGGCATTTACACAATACACTTCTATTATTTAGTACGAACTATACGCGATGTGAAAGGTAAAAATAGTAAAAAAAGGGGGTACTTACCGTAAGTAGCGTTATCGTTGAATGGAGGATCAGCATCGTCCTCCTCCTCTTCAACGTCATCATCGTCTTCTTCCTCTACGTTGTCATCCTCGTCATCATCATTGTTCTCGGCTTCTTCGTCCAGAGCTGTTTCAGCATTGCTGTCTTCCTCTTCGACATCATCGTCCGATTCACCAGAGTCTCCTGAATCTCCGGAATCCTCCGATTCGGTGCTCATCAACTCATCGTTCACAGTGCGCTCGTCGTTGTACACAACCAAGTTGGACTCATCATCGATATCCATAGTGCCACTTACGCCATTCTGTTCTCGATCTAAAATTTGATCCATCAGTTCGTCCAGGACATTGTCAGGAGTGTCGAGGCTAGCGGAAACAGTTCCCATATTTTCGGCATGATCCAGTTCTTCTAGGTTTTCGCCAGCCTGAGCGTTTCTCGTCTCCGACGAAGTCCCGGAATTGGTTGCATTATTACTCGTCTCTTTCTTCTTGGCGTTGTTCCCAGTGATATTTCCTGAGATGGGCTGATTGACGATTTTCGATAGGCATTCCATCGGTTTTAAGGTAGTGTTGACAGTTACGGAGAAGTTCGGACTAGACATGTCTAAGCAATGGGAGACGCGCGCCAAATCGTTGAAAATCCCTTTCCTTAGCATAAGGCGAGCGATATTGTTGACGTGAGCGTTGAACGTTTGCGTCTTATAGATGCGGACCTGCTGCACCGGAGGACACTGTTCGATCATGCTGAGAATGATCCCCGTTATGTGCTGTATCCGGTTGTGTTTCTCGTACGATTCGGGCATCAGCAGAGCTCGGACCAATGCTGCTTTCACTTCGGTCACCAAAGTCGCTTGAGCTTCGGGCGAATGGTTGCAGGAGGCGATTCCAGCGATCAACGTCCGACACATATTGGAGCATTCCCTGTCGCTCAGCATTTCGTCCATTGGCAAAATTTTGTCGAACAGAAACGCTAAGCAGCTAACTGCTTCGCGAGTATCGTCCAGGGAATGTCTCCCTTCGTACACGTACTCGGTTATTAAGCGCGCCACGCCAGCGTACGAGACCGCAGCGTCCGCCAGGATTTTCAAAATGTTGGGTTTGGTGAGGATTGCGCGATGTGATGTGGCCGCATCCATTTTAATTTCAATGCTAATCTCGCTAGGAGTGCGCGTTAATTTAGGCCTATCATCTTGGGAATCTAAATTCAAAATATCGTTAGTAGCGGCATTGTTACTAAGGAGATCACTAGCTCTTTGGCACATACTAGACGACGTGGTTGAAAGTAAAGATGGGCTGGCGGGAACGGTGGCCAATGTAGGAACATGCGCTTGTTTTTTACTCTTCTCAGGCACGGCCAGCGGATCATCTGCGATCGGACGCTTCAACGCATTCAGCAGGGTGCAAATCGCTTTCTTCGACTCCGCGTCCTCAATGGACGGCGCCTCGCTTTTCGACGTGGAATCCGTGCCCAAGGGCAACCTGAAGTCGTTATCTTCGTCCAAGGGGTTTCTGCGACTGGTCAACTCTATGCGCAGCGTGTTTTTCGCCACTTGCAGAAAGATTTCCGGGTCGCGAGTCACGGCGCTTCCCAGACTACGCAAGAGGTACATCAGTTCTTTGTAGGATGGCGGCAACGTAGCCAAGGTGCGACCCCGAATCACTTTCTCCATTGCATATGATAAAACGGCCGGCGATTCTAACGAATGTCTAATGAGTAGGGTGGCAATCGTCCGGAATCCACTAAATGCGTACTTCTCCTTGTACTGAAGCAAACACGAAATGCCGCCTTCGGCCACGAACACTTTGGCCACTCGAAAATCCTGCGTTAAGCGCAGACACAATCTCATAATTGCGTGCAACGTGTCCTTATCAATGTCCTGCTTCATTAGCGCCACGCAGTACTTGACGATGTTATCAGCTTCTTCAGGTGTGTAAATCGGCAAAGAAACGCATCTCTTATCCTCCTTCTCCGTCAACTGAACCGTCTCGTTCTCCATCTCTTCGTAATTGGCCTTCGGATTCTTGTTCTCGATGAGTTTGGCAAAGTTAATTAGTGTCATACTGATTGGCCTGTTATTGTTGCTCTCCTCGTTGATTTGCTGCATGGCTGTGAAGCTTATGGTGTACCTTCGACGGCTGCACGTGATGCGTACAGTTTGCTCGCCATTCCAGTAAGCGTCGTTGATGATCTTGTTGTTGGCCTCGGAATATTTCGTCCATTTGCCCGAAACGACGTCGTACCACTTCCAAGTTCGTTTGGTGACCATATGCATCTCGCGCTTTCTCTGCGAACTCACGGAAACTTTACCAAGAGCGTCCAGGAGTAGAAGAACCGGCGTCAGCCATTTCGGCACGAAGCCATCCCTGTATTCGCTCATGTTCTCCTCCGCGAAATGCAGCAGGTAGATGAAGTGGTGCAGCAGCTCGCAATTGTGGAATGCCAGACCGCAAGGGCCGCGCATTTCCAAATAGGAAGGCACTTCAAAGAACAGCGTGTATAGATGTGTTAAGTATCCCAATCTTCGCGATTGGACGCAGTCTCCGTTCGGCTCGTATTCGACTGTTGGCGACTTCTCCAGAAGCATCGTGGCATTTTGATGGATCTCCAGTAGAAGCAATTCGAGCGTGACTTGCTTAAAAGTGGACCCGTTGCGTTTCATGATGGTCACTAGTAAATCACAAGCTCTGAATATCGTGTCAGGGATCTGCTCGATCAGTTCCAAGCAGATCTGCAAAGCGTCTTTCGTGAACGCATCTATCATTTCCGTGGGTATTAGTTTGGGATCTTTCGGGGCCTCTCGCTTCTTCGGCAGCCCGCCCGATTGATTGCCCAAGGACATAGCAATCGCTAGAGTGACCTGGTCGTCTTCGGACATGTCCCCTTCCGACTGCGGGGTGGCTCTCGTCGATTGGGGATTCGACAGCAAGTAGTCGGTGGCTTGCTCCAGGTTCAACGTGCGGATTAAAGCCTCCATGGCGGGATCCCTGGAGAAACCCATGTCCAAGAGTGCATTCAGTTCGGACATTATCTCGCTGGCAGGTCTAAAGCCAACAGGTGTACTCGTGGAAGGAGAACTAGTCGACGTACTAGCTCCACCAGGGGTAGTCGTGGTCACCTCTTTCTTGTTGTCGTCCGTTCGATTCAATTTCTCCCGAATGATTCTCTCGCCGCGCAAGATATGTCTCAGAATGGTCAGAATTGAGTCGCTCATTCGCGCGCCGTAGTTTGGCAGCGGTTTCTTTCCCCATAAAAACATGACTGCTTTGAACGCGTCGAAATGAATTTGCATCAAATACTCCAAGGGATCGAATGCCAACTGCTTCGTGTTGACTGTCGAACGCGCCGAAATGACGTGCGGTGAGTCAAGGATCGCTTTCGGGTTGACCATCTTCTCCAGCAGAGTTAGCCATGCTTCCAGAAACTCTCCGGTTCCTTCGGGCAAGTTGGGGTTTTCTATCGCCCTGTCTAGTTCGATAGTACCGCCAGCACTTAAGGCCCATTTGAACGCGCTAAAGAATGTATCTTGACCGCACAGCATGACAAATTGGCGCAACATCAAATGATATGGATATTTCTTTTCGTCGAATAGCATGGGGCTTGTGAAGCCCACGCTGCAAATCAGGAATGTGAGCCGAAATTTCGGAACCGGACTCGGGGGCAAACGTTCGTAATTCAAACCGTTTTCCAAGAGAATATTCAAAGCCGCAGAGACGGAACGGCCGTAGATGGTTGCTGGAGCGGGTGTGGTGATCAAATTTTGCCCGCGGCGTTGCCGAGTAGGGGAACCGACGCAGAGCTTCACCAACAGACCGAATAGTTCGGCAAGGGCTCTGCCCAAGCGCGACGAAGCGCCCAACAAGGGCTTGATGTACTTCAACTGTTGCGGTGTCGGCTTGTTGCCGGGCGGTACCGATTCAGCATCTACGTCCATGGAGCTCGTGGAAGCAGTTGGGTTAGTGGTCAACGCTTCCATGGCTGAAGCGACATTGTCCCCTTCTTTGATATCTTTCGACTCCGACGTAGCAACATTTAACTTCTCCATGTCTTCCTTGCCAAAGTCACAATCGGACTGAATGACATCGTCGCTGCAAAGAGCCAGCAACAAGGTGCTTTCCCAGACTAAACTCGTGTACAACTCCGAGAGTCCCGCCAACACAGTCAAGCCCTCGTCGGAACCCCAATGGTGCAACGAGAGAGTGCGAATCTCGTTCTGGCCCGTTCTGCAAACGTGCACGAACATCAGGACGTAACCGTGCGCGGCGCTCATCGCGTGCAGGAGCGGCGTTGCAGACGCTGTACTGAACGCCGTCTCCAAATGAGGCGCATTGGCCAGTTCGTGGAGCAATTTGGAGCCGCCAGGAACGTCGAGTCTTAGATTGAGAGGTTTCAGACGCTGCAGAATCTCGTTCAATTGCGACAGACCTTCCTCAAGGACTCTCGACTCGTGCGCCAGATTCAAAATACTTTTACAAACCGAAGCGACCGCTTGCGCCGAATTGGTTATGGGCGCGTCTACAGGTAAATTGGGCAGTCCTAATATTCGCAGCAGAGGAACCAAACCGTTTTGCGTAACGAACTCGCGACAGTGGTCATCGGTTGAATTATTACTTAAGATCGCGTCGACGAATTTCGTAATATTAAGAATGTACTCACAGAGTGCAATTGGTTGTCGCTCGCTGTTAATGGTTTGGTTATCTTGGGTCTCGTTCTGGGCGTTTTGCGACGACGTGGACGCATCTTCCTCGTCGTCTTCCTCTTCGTCGGACGAGTTCCCATCGGCTGGATTCGCGTGAGTGCTTGAGCGGATCACAGGCGAGGCCTCCGATTTGCTGTTAGGCCTCCAGCAGATGTACTTCGGGTCGGTGCCTAACTGACACAGTTCGTTAAGCAACTTGATGATTGCGGCAGTGGCGTCCACTTTCAAGCTCGGCTGGTGTCTCATCAATTCGTCCATTGCGTTGCCCAGATTGGAGGCGGCGTCGCCGATTGGGTCGGAACTCCTTCGTCTTCTCATTGCTGACAGGTAAGTCGGAGATAACAACACTTTAAATAAGCGTTCAAAGGGCTTGCACCTCACAAAAGACACGAGACCTCTAGTGTTTAAGCAAAGGGCACTGAAGACGTTGGGCAGCGAAGCGAGAACTTCTCTGGTAGCTGGTACATCTTTCACCAGCAAGGCTTGTAAGACAACATCGGTCAAGCCGTTGTCCTGAATCGCAGAGAGCAAGCTGGGCTCTTGAAACACATATACTGTGACCACGTCAGTGGCAAGTAGAAAGAGCGACGGCCCGTAGTATTCGGCGTTGGAAATGATGTGTTTCAAAGAGTTGGGCAACGAGCCCTCCATCAAGTGTCGAATGTGTTCGGCAAATGTGGGGTCCTGCAGGGCTTTCTTTAAAAAATTCAGCATGGATTTTAGAAGAGCCGTTCGCTGCGCCAGACAGGTCTTGCCAGCATTCTCAGCGATGTATTGAAATTCGAACGAAGGGCTCTCATCTTCGGATTCATCCGAGATGGCGTTCGTGCTAGCATCGCCTTCTGGTGCCAGCGACTTAAAAACATACGGATGCTCAGCCAAGCAAAGGTTTACTTCAACGTCCAACCTGTTGATGAAGCTCTGTAAGCCGCCGTGTGTGTAGAACGCTTGCATGTCCACATTTGTGATCAAGTCGATTACGCGCACAGCACGCGTCACGAACTATATATATATATGTAAAAAAAAGAAACATTTATCTCTCGGGTAATAAATTTAACTCTCTCCTTCAATTACCGTTATGTGTTCCAACTCAACCCCATGCCAGTTAATCACTTGCAACAGGGACTCCATCATACCGCACGAGACCAGCGCATCGCCGCCTGTGTCGTAACTGGCTAAATGGTAGAGAAAGCTAAAGAGTGCCGTGGCCAATGGCAAGGGGAAGCGTAATTTCGAGTCGACGTTCTGAGGATTGATTCCGAATTCCGGGATGAAGTCCATTTCTTTGCTAGGATCCTCGGTTTCTTCGACTTGGCGACTTTTCTTTTTGTCAGTCTGACTGGTCAACGAGGCAATACAATTGCGCACCAAGACGGGCAAGAAACCGTGGTACTGGCTCGCTCCAGTCACGTCGATTATATTGTTCAGGCGAGAGCCGGCTTTCCTAAAAATCAAACACGTTCAAATTTGATTGATTAGAGCGAAGTGAATATTCGTGTTCTTACTTGGGAAAATGCGGATTCCTATCGAGATGTATGATGGATGTGAGGGTCCTAAGCGCAGCCGAGCGAATTTCGACCAAATAAGGCAACTTCAATTCAATCAATTCTACGAGTTCTTCCAGCAGTCCGTTGTAGAGCAAAGTATGAGCCGAATCCTGCAAGGCGTTCGCGTAAACGAGCACAGACAAAGCTTGGAGTCTCGCTTGGACACACAGCAGTCGATTACGATAAGTCGAAAAATGGTAGGCTAATCTAACGTGTGTAAATAACAGCATCTAGAATGAGAATTCGATCAATAAAATCGCGTAATTGCGATGCAATAGTTGCCATATTTTTACTTCTTTCTCGGGGGGGATGTTATAAATGGCCAGCAAGCCATTCATTATTTCGCCGGGACTTTTGCGAAGTTGGTCGACATTTTCGACGTGTATATAAGTCATGGCCTGCTTTCCTTTAATCTCCGCGCATTTCCCGGCTTCTTTACTCGCTTCTTTGTTGGGCGACTCTTTCTCGCCAGCGTTATTGTCATTGTGAAACTCGAAGTGCAAAGTCGTGGCGGATGGTGGCATCTCCTTCTCGCTGTCGCAACAAGCAGCCAGACCAAAACCGTTCTCCTTTCCGCCCCAGCTCTACAAACATTCAGTTACATTTAGTGGAGACAGTTTTTAGTTTTTGAAGAAGAACATTACCTCTGCCAAATAATGAAGGCGCGCCACCAAAGAAGCGCGCAATTCGCATTGCATCCTTGTTATGAAGTTGCTTCGTTTCGAGAACATGTAAAGCAAATTGAGCACGCCAAGAACGACCGACATGTCGCTCGCCGCCAGCAAAGCCAATAGTTTGTCCATGGACTTGTATGTGTGCCTGGAGAACGAGTGTTCGATCAGGAGCGTGGTAAAATGTAGGATCCATAATAACAATTTTCGGTTCTACAAGAAAAGCAATCATTATTATTTTGTTTTAATTAACTTTCAAGAATTTACAGTGCTTTCATATGAATCACATTTGAGGGTCCACGAGTTGCCACATTCAGTTTCGGCGGCCTCTTCGAGAATGCAATCGAAAATAGCCAGGACTTCCTTCCAATGTCCGAGCTCGCACTTTCCGAAGGTCCAGTTGTTGATTTTTGAGAGCTCCTCGAGCAGTTGCACGCGATTGCATTTTTTCAATCGGTCTATGAGCACCTTGCATTCGGCCGGTGGCTCCGAAGTGCTCTTCCGAATGCGGTTGTGGTCGATCTTCATATTTCTCGCTGAATCGTCGTCTATCGACCCTTCATAGTCAATATCTTCACTGTGGTCGTCAACTACGATTACATCGGTCTAAGTAAACGGCACCAAACTTCATGAGTTTTAACGACAATATGGATAGTAGCTAACGAATGTTCACAACCTGTAATTAAACTATTTACTTACTTTGATTGAAGAACATACTCTCGGCCATGATTCTTCATCATGTGATTTGTATTAGAAATGACAATCTTACCATTAAGCAAATGTATCTGAAAAAGTGCTTTTTTACCATCAACCGTTCACCTTACTCTATTTCTAAATGTGATTAACTCAATAAACGAGACTGCTCATGGAAAAACGGAACGTAAATAAAGAGCACAAAGAGCAGAGGTGAAATCAAATAATGAAAACAAAACCAATTTGATCGGGACAACGAAAACTTACACAAATTTCTAACGAGCTTATGAAACTAATCGACAAAGCACACAAAGAAAATTAACTAATGATGAATCAAATTATTTCATAAGTAAGTTAATGCAGTTTCCAAGAATGCATGCTGCAGTGAAGAAATCAATGCCACAAAAGCCAAACGAAACGGAGCCTCAGAACTGAAAGTTCGTCCCGAAATAAATGAGGGACTCAACAGGATGGAAAGCAAGGACTGTCGTCGAGTTTTTTCTCGTCTAGGATTATTTTATTTATTCTACAGAACGCCGTGCACACATTCTGATGCACGGCCATATTGAAAGAGTGAAACGGTGAATGAATATGCAAAAATAATTCACAGAAAACTTACGTTCTCGTGATAAGTCACAAGGATATTACACCTATAATTATTGTCCTTTTAATAATTAATCTTCCTCGCTAATTGGACCGGACAAGCCGTTGCTATTTACGGAAACACAAAGGTTTTTCCTGACTGCACAATGAACTCAACGCATTCGAAACGAAAGTACACACACATACATCTAATGAATGAACTAGCTAGCCGCGTAGCTTTGACAGCGTTTTGACTCCAAACATGACAGAAACATCAATGGCGCCAATGAACGCGCGTAGGCAACACACTGATCAGCTCATTACCGCGGGAAATTTAAAATAGATCAAGAGCTCCTGAATACTGCGTAAAATTGCGCATATTCTTCTGTTAAATTTTAATATGGTTAAAATTATATTAACGGCAATATGAATGATATATTTTTTAATTATTTGCATCGTTTTTAAACAAAATTATTAATATTACAAACGTGAAATTTCCCGGAAAACTGGGAAATAAATTACGCATTTTTTAAATTTCATCATGTTCTTTAAAGTAGACCACTAAATCACAAGGAAAATTCCAATTACACATTTTCTCTAATTAGTCAATAATTTAATTTGTTTGTTAAACAAATGCGAAAACCATTTTTGTTTTCATTATTATTAAAATAACTTTTCCAAAGAATTACAAACAAAGTAAATGTATAGAATCTTACCTCTGGCGCAAAATTCCTGAAGACACTTGAATAATTAACGAGCAATTAACATGGCGCTCTGTTTCCGACCGACTTTTATTCCCCACCGCACTTTTTTTGTAATGAAGTGACGTAGTTCAATAAGAAATCCATCAATTTAATTGGTTCATCGACATAATGCAGTAATACATAAAGAATTTGGAAACCCTACACTTTAACTAAATAAATGATCATGAATCATGTATACTAGGAGTCCGTATTTCAAGCTCAATTATGGGAACCTCGTAACCGGTAAAAGCTACAAAAACGGTTAAATAAGGGCGAAGTTGTTTCTGTTCTTATCATTTATGTGAAAAATTATTCTCTCCACCAGGCGTAGTTTTTTCACTAATGCAAAGACTAAAAAAGGCGAAGATTGTTTTCATTTTTTTTTATCGAAAATTAATGATATGGGGCAATTTTAATTAAAACATGGCTAAAACACTCTTTTTAAAGAATTCAAATCTAAAATTTAATTTTCGATACATGGCTTCCATCGGCATTGGCTTTTTCTTATGGCCGCCATCTTGGATTGCAAGAAACAAAGTGCAAAGAAATCTCGTTTTATTGTATTTTTACACAACAGAAAACGTGTTTCTTAAATTTCATACTCAGGGAAAAAGCTTAAAATCACTTCACGCGTAACATTGTTGAAATAAAATAAAAAATCTTCTTTATTAAGTCAAAATCCAAGATGGCGGCGATAAGGAAAATAGTAAATGCAAATAACTTTCGCAAGAAGCCATGCATTTAAAATTAAATTTTATATTAGGATTCTCCATAAAAACCACTTTTAGTTCTTTTGCATTTGTGAAACAACTACGCTTGGTAAAAAGAATATTTTCCCGCATAAATGACAAGAACAAAAACTCGCAACTTTGCCCCATTGTAACCGATTTCGTAGCTCTTACCGTTTACGAGATTCCCGCGGTTGAGTTAGAAATACGGACACCCGGTATATGTATATCGAGTAATTGTAGTTTCCGGGAACTCGCACCGATCGTGCCATTGTTTAACATTCTTCAGAAGCCACCTGAAACCTTCACTGCCATCGGAACGTCAGCAATAAAGATAAACGTGTTGAAATGAATGAAAGAAATTTATTGAAATTTTTCCACAACATCAAACAATATATTAAATTTGTGCATACTCTATTTCATAAAAAAAAGGAAAACAATAATAATTATTGCGAATTTATCGGTAATAATAATAATTAAAACTAACTTCTTGTAACTATGTGTTGTCAATGAATAAAAGAAAATAAGTGAATTCAAACGTAATGATAAATATATTTTGTATTTATAACTATCCGAAATTTTCCATGAAAGGACCAGCCAGAAACGCTCGAAAGGGGTCCGACTTGCTTAAAACATTTTTTAATCACAATATTAAGAGTTCTTGTACCCTCAGTTACCCCACGAAAGTTGCTTAATATTACATATATGTATTGTTTTTGAAATTTTTGCCATCAATTCAGAGCGATTGCTTGATAATCATTCTCCCCCAAGCCTATAGATGGAAAATAGCCTGCAGATCAATTCTCCTAAACTATTCTCTGTTTAACAGAAGATACAAAAGTATGAAAGTACAAAATGTGAAAAAACAATGCTTCATGTCACAATGTGTCACTGACTAAATTACAACGATGATCCTTCGAATATAATATTAAAAATAAGCTTTTTAATATATTATCTTATTTTTAGTAAGAATTGTTTTTTACGCTTACATTTAATGTAATGATTTTTTATTTTTTAAGTGATTTTATTCTGTAAGGAGTCCTGCGGACCACGGGAAAAGTAGAAAATACCAGTCTCGTTCACAATAAAGGCGACAGAAGTTCGCAAGTTGCGTGTCCCCAAGGAGAACAGTTTATTTATCTCGAAAACACATTAATGGGCCTTTAAATTTACGATTTTTTCTCCAGTGCGAGCGACAGCCACAGCTTGGAACGTCTTCTGCCGATATTCTACGCGCCCTTATTAACGCACCTTTACGGCGGGGACGAAGAATCCGTACCTGCTGAACCAGATGCCGAAACCCGTGCCCAATAGGAGCGATAGCAGATTGGTCAGGAATAAAGTATACAAACCCTTGCGGGAAAACACGCTGTTGTTGCCAACACGCGCGTAACGCAGACTTAGGTCTCGCTTAGGGGCGCGAAAACTCCAATTCTTCGGCGGCAATTGATCTGGGCGACTGCTCCAGTTCATGAAGAAGTCGGCATCCTGCAAATGTCGCCAATTAAGTAGCTATATATAGAAGGATAATTGGTTCACGCGCTGGACTCTTACAAAAAGTCGGCCTTGTCGTTAATCTTTTCGAAATTAAGCTCTATGTGAAAAATAAAA
>JARJDY010043609.1:0-23753 GCA_030264615.1 Cypha longicornis
AAGTATAGGATTTCCCATTTAACTGATGGCCAATGCTTCCCAAAATGACATTTAGATTTAGTGCTGGACATTGACGGACAGACGAGAGATAATATTACTGAGGGAGGAAGCTCTACGAGTATGTACAACAATACATTTGAACGGGGAAAAAACGCGTCGCCATTTATTGCAAGATATAAATCACTTGCAACTCGTCGCGATAGTACATTTTATACGTAGCACATACTGAAACAATTGCAGAATTTACTAAATGCATACTGTGCCTCTATCGAATTGTGTTCGACAAGCTTTGTGTGCAATAGTTTCCACTAAATTTTCATTAACACTATTCAATTGCATTGGTGCTTAACAACCCACTCTATACAAACATCGCTCGTTGAATTTAAAATAATACGTATTATTGATTTTGAGCTACCACGCATGCGAACTGAGGTGCGTTCGTAGTCTTTTATGAATTTTATAGCGTGTACCCAATTTTAAGCAACCCCAATGATCCTTTCCAACTGTTCCATCAAGTAAAACAATGTCTCAGGCTTACGACATGCAAAGTTGAATATCGGCTTAATTAAGTTTGCCAAAGGTTTATACCTCGGATAATTTATTATGATGGGTACATCTCTGCCTCAGCGAAACGGCATAATAAGTGAGAAAGTAAATTCACATAAGAACGCTAGTTTGATATTATTTGACGTAGTTAGCATTAACTTGGAGGATTGCAATATTCAGCTAGGGGATGTGTCAAATTGTGAGCATTTGGGCTATAGGAACCCAATTAAAAATTAATTAAGAGCCGGAGGAGGGCTCGCGCCCCCGTTTTACAGCCGTCGTCAGGACAGTGGCAAACAGTATACGGCAGCAGTAAGGTAAAATATGCTGCGCCTGATGCGGGACACAATTTGGATCTTACTGCTGGCTGCGGGGATATTTATTGATTGCAATTATTCCACCGGTGTTTGGGACTATTCATTAAACCTGAAACAATCATGATTGACTGATGACGGGCGCTGCCAGTCGCAATGAGCCCACGAATTATGGATTCATCTATCATTTCAGCTTCTTAAAATCATTTCCATCGATAATGTTAAGCTCCGCGAAATTCATCTAAAGTTTTAAAGGGTTGTCTGGTTTGATTGGAGAGCCCACTCGAGCCTATCGGCGAGATTTAAATGCGATCTCCTGAGTTGTTTTCACACCGAGATGTGAGCCAACCGTTAAAATATGGGTTACCTACATGGAAAAAATAAATTTATTCAAGAAGTGGGAAGGAAAATGGGCCAACAACCTCGTAAAGCTCCAAATTTTAAAATGGATTTTGGTCGAAATTTAGTCTGGGTTTACTATCATAGGAAATCGTAATTTATAAAATATCCCAAAAAAATCTGGAAGTTTCAGTAAAAATTCAATTTTTCCTGTTTTTTTTATGTGTTAACCGGCGCCTTCACTTCAGAAATTTGCCGAAAAAATAGAAATACGTGTTTTTCAGGTTCTATTCTAATAGGTTATCATAGGTAATCTTAATTTATAAGAATTTTGAAGGATTCCGAAACTTTTAGTAAAAATTCAATTTTTCCGGGTTCTTTTTGTGTTGACCGGCGCCTTCACTTCAAAAATTTGCCGAACTGAAACTTTTTACTCCATTATTTGCTTAATTAAAAATTCAAACAATAATAAAATATTTCGAATAAATTAATATGACGAAAATTTATTAACATAATGATGTCGGATTGAAGCAAATCAAAAATACGACTGATTTCATTACACAGACAGAGTAGCTTTCTTACTGGACTTATTATCATTGACCAAATGTTAGCAAATATTATCAGCCTTTTTTTCAAGACATCGCTCTCTCTTTCTACTTTTCAACGGGGTATTGCCAATGTTGTGATTGATAACAGTTTCCCTAATATCATCCACGATAATTTCTTCATCTTCTTCGTCAAGTGTTCCATCAACACTGACGGAATCTTTCGTGTGTCGAATGTAAATATCAGCACTAAGTGTCACTTTCTGAAACGTGTATATACGGACCTACGATATATCTAATTAAGATTCACCCTGTACGTGTCTAAAGCACGCAAACAGTGCACAATGGAAAAAAAAACCTTTGTGTGGCTTTTGCCCAACAAGCATTTGTTTGTACTTTTTTCGCGTTCGTTTTTTCGTGCGGAATCAGTACAAGCAATAAAATTAAGCTGTTTACTATTGGGTCGTTGCATACCGTAAATCGGCTTTTAAATACACCAGAGAACTATACATTGTTGTTTTGTGAGCCTCGTTCTCTCGATTGGATTTATAAGCACGCATATTTTTTCATCCCACCGTGTTTTGCATACAAGCAGAGATGACGTATTTTGGTCAACGGCACATACGGGAATTACACTTCGCGTGTCCATCAACCCTCGCTTTCGGTGCTGCGAATCCACGTTCATGCAACAATTTAATACGAACGTCAGTACTGGGCGCAATTAGCATGTTTTAATTGAAAGCTTCACTTTTTATCGAGTTTACTTCATATTCAGCGGGCTAATTTTATATTCAACGACTAGCTAATTTTAATCAGGTGTTGATGCTACAAGCTCCCTTTGGTTACTTGGTTACTTAATTATGATGAATGTAGGTAATCCAGCAAGAATGATCCAGTTGTGAAGTTTAATATTAACAATGTTAACCAATTTCAGCTTAATTAATTTGGAAACAGTGGCTAATTAGTAATGTACAGCAAAAATTCTGCCTATCTCAATAAACTTCTTATCCCGTATCCGTACGGGAGTAGGAAAACTACTATTATTTCATAGTTTTGCAATATTTTTTTCTAATTTTGAACACAAATATACGTTTTGATACTATGTAGTATTATGCATGATAACAGTTCAAGAAAATGAACCTATTTCGGCTCATGATGCTTGGCTTGAGGGGGTTTTAAGGGTGAATAGGAGCACCATACTAATGTGTTATATCTAAGCTACATGTTTTGTGATTTATTTGCCAGCTTTAAAAATTAAAGCAATAATTAAAATTTATTTCGTATCCAAATGTCATAAACACGTTGTTTATCCCTTTTTTGGTAAGCTGAAACTACCCCTGAACAAAACTATAACATAACACATGTTTTATAACTTATGCCCAGTGGATTAAATAATCTATTTCACTAATTTATTATAAAAACATATTTTTAATTTGTAGATTTAATATCCGAAAACTAAATATTTAGTCAAATGGTTTATGTGTTTCTTTATAATCTATCTAAAAGTAATCGTTTACTATACTCAATTCGGTTGCAAAGGATGCACTTTACGCATGTGCTACATGCCCATACATTAGATCATAAATTAAGTTAAGAAATTGTTGTATCGTGCTCAGTAAATCGTGACCCTTTCAACAAAATCTCTTTCTCATTTATTCTCAAATTCGGTTTAATTTGCTTTATATGCACAAACATTTAGGTTGCCACAGTGGCGGCAAAGACAAAGAGTGTTAATATCCAGAGAGGATGAACGGTCCAAAGACAAACCTAAAGGACGTGTCGATTTGGGCACGCTGTTACTGGCGCTTCTGTAATTATTAGATAATGATTGCTGAGCCCGAGGCGCTGGCAAAGCCATTAAGTAAGATTCCAATTTGTAGCACGCGAAGGAGTTCTTAATTACACCGCCGCCGCTACCGCCGCCGCCGTCGCCGCGACATTCTTATTTCTGCAAACTTTTATCGCGAATTCCTCCATATTTTGAGGTCTACCATATATTATTATTGATTTACTTCAATGATCGCGTGCATATGTTTAAGTAGCGGTCCCTTTGTCCTTTACAATTACGTGAAAGTATACATATACAGGGTTGCGTTCCTTGAAGCCTATAGCATTCATATGTGAATTGGTAAAGGGTAATTTGGCAGGCTGGTCTTAGTCAGAGCTGGGTTAAGTACAAAACAACAATGAGTATCGGCGACAATAACGCTAAGAACGCAAACTTACCAAATATAAGAAACATTACAATAACCAAGAGATGACAATATCAAAAGGATTCAAACATAGAATCCGGCATAACCGGAAGTCACCCGGATGTAGTCATATTTTAACTGCTCTAGTATATTCTTGAAAGAAGAATGAAATAAAAACCCTGGTCGCTTCCTCAAACTATTTTTCCAAACAAAATGCCCTATGATTAAAACAATAACCCTACAAATGTTTAAATTCTTGTACGGATATTTCACCCCGAAGGGCGGCGCATTAACAACTCCGTCCGAAACTATATCTACATATATTTATTCTATATAGTCGGTTGTTATGATTCTCGCACAATTTTCGGGTAAGTATGTTGGGTAAGTAGGATATAGGGCGAATTGTTTTGGTGTTCCAAAGGTTCAGTTGAGTTAAAGGGTGCATAGTCAAGGCCTAGTCAGTGCTAAGCCGGTTTTCATTAGAGGCCGCCCTTAGGGTGACGTTTTATACGTCATTAACGTGTGTACACTATTATTTATGGAAAGTTGTGTTTGGACATTCAGACCCGGCAATATTTCCAACCTTATTTCTTCACAAACAGCCGATTCATGTCTTTTTGTTGTAATAGTAATGGCTCCATGATCAAAATCGAAGCAGACTATAAGTATACAGGGTGTAAAGTCAGCACGAGCGAGCACTAAGCTGCTATCTTATTTTCAATGGTCTTTAAAAATTAAGCCCGTCCAAGCAGATTTAAAAATTAAAAAACCAGATCTGACGTAAACGTCACACAACTCATCCATCATTGAATTGCTAGTTTTAATTCAAATTCGGATACAAATTTAAAATCAAATCGAAAACAACCTAAAAATAGGGTCGTTCCATTTGTATTTTGTTGGTAATTTCGATCCATAGACACAAGAAGTAGCCGCTGGGTGGTTATTAACTTAAGGCAATAAAGGTTTTTGTTGTGCCTAAATTTGTTGTGAAAAAAGTTTCAGATTTCTCTCTTTCTAAGTTCTGAAGATATTAAGGAGGGACGGCAAAAAAATCACCCTGTATACAATACAACTGATTTAGCGGGCAACGGGAACTACATATTTTCGTCCTCTCCCCTAATCCTCGAACTGCATATTGTAGTAAGTGGAAAAACTCACCCCGAAAGCACATTGCAACAAATAAGGACGCTTGCGTTAAAAATACGTTACACTTCATATTTCCGAAATTTATTTAACTGCAGCTTAAATGTGAATTAGTGAGAACATTTTTATTGCGCCGCGTGCATTATCTAGCGGCGCACATTATTATATGGCGCAAAAGGGAGGAAAATTAATAAAATATACACACCAGCATTTTTCACGGAGCACAAATTATCAAGAGACGTCGACGTATTTCTCGCAAATAGAAACATCCAAAAGAAGAAAAGTCCAATTGCTCCCTTCCGACAGAAAGGCGCGAACTTAATAAAGTAATTTATTAAACAACTCTAATTTGCTCTTTTCCTACTCGATACGAACATTTAATGTTCGCGAATTCGCGAATTGATGATGGAGCCTCGAAAATTCCGCGCCCTTAAATTACGAATTCTGCTGACCGTCCGAAACATCCAACTTCTCCCAATTACAATTACCTTTGCTCGCTACCTTTCTTAATTTATGCCACCTATCAAAATAGCTCTTCCGCCGGGGGACCTTTTCAGAAAAACAATTAAAATATGTCTTCCCCAAACGGGCAGTTTTACATGTTGATTACACTCGCACATCCGCAGCATACGCACAAAGTGAGACTTTATTGTGGAAATGCGCTGGTCATTTTATTACACCCGAGATAAACAGGATTGCTAACTAAAAATAGTGCCTTAGGCGACATGCGAAAAGAAAGATGCTTTATCTGTGTTTACGTCCGCGTGGCTGAGGACATATTTCAATCTCTTATCAAAGAGCGCGTTATGCATGTGAGCGCACGAAGGGCCGAATGAATGCGAAACAGTGTTAAATTTTATTGCGAATAAATATTTAAGAGTCGCTCTCTTTCTTTGTTGCAGGTCGCAGCCAAGGGGCCTCGGAACACAGCGCTTACTGGGAACAGCCATTCTCGCAGCCCTACTTCGATAACTCGACGAGAAGGGAAATCACCACCACCGTGGGTCAAACGGCCCATCTGCATTGTCGTGTGCGAAATCTCGGCGATCGCGCTGTAAGTCGCGCAATTCTTTACTAAAATTCGCGCCCTTCAGTATACTGATTCAACATTCAACGGAAAGCTGCTCAACGAGTCTCCAGGAACTTGAGCAATAAAGCGGCCCGAAAATATCTCAACAACAGTTTAAACAAAGATTTATTCTTTTGTCAATCTTCGCAGCGCGGAATTTTAATTTCCTGCATCTTTCGAGTTTCCTTGCTATTTATATAAGATACATATTAAAAATAAATATCATCTATCAAGTCAAGAGCATTATGCAGTAACAACTTTTGCGCGAAATGATTTTAATTAAAGTTTTAATGAAAGCCATACTTGCGGGGGATAAGAGCACGACAACGAAAGCTCATCGCTAGACAATATAAATAATAGTCCTTTTGATCCACTTTTCAAGTGATTTTTCCTCTTGCGCGCTACGCAATAGGAGGAATATATCTGCGGTCGGTAGATCCGATCCCACCCCAATTTATAGATAAGAAATGTGTCGTCTTATCACTAAACCTTAGCGCATAGCCCCATTCCCATTCAAGCTTTTATGGGCAAGAACAGAAAAATAAAACGCGCGCGTTCTTAAAATTGTCCTGTTTGCTTGAGCATCTTGGGATGCACCGCCGACTATACGAAATTTTCAAATTTTATTACGCGAAGCAGATTTTATGATTATGATGTACTCTCGGGGGCAATGGGGACAACTATGTTTGCGCCCAACTATAATCCATATTTTTGCAATTTTTATGATTCGCTTTTGGTCTTCATTTTGTCCTAGAAAAATGCTTTTTCCTAAACTTACCGGCAAATATTGAATATGTACTTCAAGGATTCTCGTTTTATACGGATTCTCGCTGCAGCATCAGGTAATTTCTGTGCTGTAACTGAGAGCCGGCTCCCGCGGCAATTACATATGTGTCGCATACACATCCTTGATATCTGCATACGAAATGCAATTATTATTCACGAGTGTTTCTCTGCCTAAGGTTTCCTGGATACGAAAACGGGACTTGCATATCTTAACCGTGGGCATCCTGACGTACACCAACGATCAAAGGTTTCAATCTCTTCACACAGACGGTTCCGACGAATGGACACTGAAAGTGGCTTCGCCCCAAACTCGAGATACCGGCATCTATGAATGTCAAGTCAGCACGGAGCCTAAGATTAGCCAAGCGTTCAAACTGAGCGTCGTAGGTGAGCGCAAAGAAATTTTGTCCACCTGGACCATAATAATACTCAGACCCTCTTCTTCCAGTCTCGAAAGCGAAAATTTTGGGCAACACCGAACTGTACATCAAGAGCGGAAGCGATATCAATCTCACATGCATTGTCCTGCAGACTCCGGATCCGCCTAGCTTTATCTACTGGTACCGCGGTGGAAACGTAATCAACTACTCCCAGCGAGGCGGAATCAGCGTCGTCACCGAGAAGCAGACTCGCACCAGCAGATTGCTGATCTCGCGGGCGCTGCCCACCGACAGCGGCAATTACACGTGCTCGCCGTCGAGCAGCGACGCCGCCAGCGTCCTGGTGCACGTCCTCAACGGCGAGCAGCCGGCCGCCATGCAGCATGGAAACAACAGTAGTAAAGCCAGAAGCTGGACAATCGATTTCTTTTTGCTATTTTTGGCGCACTGTGTCGTACTTCAAAGGTGAACGGTATGCGGCTATTTTGGGAATTAAGGACATGCGATGCGTGAACACACAGGATCCAGGAATGTGTTAGATCATTATTAAATACGTATATGTAAAATATTTCAACCACTAATCAGCTATTAAGCATGATGATTCTCCTAGTAGGCAAAACAATACCTAATCAATGATTCTGTATTTATGTAATTTTCCAATAAACGTGAAGACAGTCATATCAAGAAACCAATGTCCCGTGAAGAAAAGTACTTGACATCAAGCTCACTTGAGAATCCATGAATTCCATATTTAATTGTGTATAAAAATGTGTACCTATACCTACTGCGTATAATTCAGTTAGAACTTATTTTTATACAGTCGTTACTTTTATTGGCCTTTTGTAAATTTTCATAACATTCGTTAGGGGTTTGTGCAAAGTAGGAAAATTGTATGTATGAGTCGTTTCGTTAATTGAGTTGTTAGAAAATTTGTAACTTTATCTTTATCTGTAAATACACAATTTAGAATTAATGTTATTATCATGAGGAACATTTTAGAAGTGTAAACTGACACCCACATTCATGAATAGGTATAACAAAAAATAAACAATGTGTATAAAGTATTAGGTTAAAATAAACATAAAAAAACAATAATAAAATAATAAAAGTATTATAATAATTGTGTTAAGGGCGCATGCAGCGCAATCAACGGTTGATGAATCAGTTTAAACCACTACATTCAATAATTGTATATAACTAAGAAGAAAATATAAACATTTATCTAACTATGACACTATATTTATTTATAGTCGCTTTAAACTTCAGATAAACTTTTCATTTATCATTTAGCTTTATTTTTAAGGAGTAGCTAATCTTTAGTTTCGCATATGCTTAACAAATATTTAACATCAAAAATTAATTAAAACCCCCCTGATGAAGGACTAAGAAACATTTGTTGCGCCTAATATTAACTTGAAACCAGGGATGTATAACGGAACGAAATTATTGCTTATAACGAATTGATTTACGGCAAAGTTATTGCTAATTTTAATTAACCAATCGCAGGGTTATCTAAATACAGTTATGAGTTATGATACTAAAGCTTAAATCTTCCAACCCTTAACCTTGTGTCCTAAATAAGGAAAACTTAAGTTTTTGGGAAAACATATATTTTACATTTATCAATTTATTTTGAGTTTTTTAAATCACAATTCAAAGTAGTTAAATAAACACAAGTTTTGCACCGAAAGCCTATTGCTAGTGGCTATTTTATGTATGGGCAATAAAGATTAGCTCTTTCTGTATCGTTTGGCTTTTGTTTCGTCTCTCTAAGTCTATTAGTTTTCGAGAAATTAATATTTGAAAAAATGACAAATTTTCCGCTTTTTCGCAAGTTTTGCAGAAAAAGTCAATTAAAGACGAAAAAGCGGTACTAGTGGCGATTTGAAGCTCCAGCAATAAAGATTAGCTCTTTCTCTATCGTTTGGCACTTTTAGTTTTTGAGAAATTAATGTTTGAAAAAATGTCAAATTTTCGGCGCGCTCCGTATTCGATGCATTACTTTCGTCGTCCGCGCGCTCGGCATTCGATGCATTACTTTCGTCGTCCGAGCGCTCGGTATTCGACGCATTGCTTAGGTTGTCGGCGCGCTCCGTATTCGATGCATTACTTTCGTCGTCCGCGCGATCGGTATTCGATGCATTACTTTCGTCGTCCGCGCGCTCGGTATTCGATGCATTGCTTAGGATGTCGGCGCGCTCCGTATTCGATGCATTACTTTCGTCGTCCGCGCGCTCGATATTCGATGCATTACTTATGTCGTCGGTGCGCTCCGTATTTTATTTTTATTTTATTTTATCATATGCGTTTTCGCTTTACTAAAGCGCAGTGCAAATTTAGAAAATTTGTAATTTGTAGTTGTGTCTATAGGCAACCCAATCGGCACATCGCGCATGTGTTTAACAACCACTGTTTAAAATAGTAGTCCGATGTTTACAATAAGAAAAACAGGAAATAATGCAAGTGGATCGCTAAATTACGATTATTACTTTCAATATAATTAGTCATTGTTATTTTTAGTAGTTAGTGCTCTTACGGCAGGCACTGAGTAAGTAACTTCAATAAAAAATCAAACAGTTAATACAAGTGAAAGTCTGAAACAAACTAAAAAAAATAATTTGATGTTGGTTAGAATGCACTAATGCAGTATGTAGTTTAATCTAAATTGCACTCATCAGAGACATTTTAACAGTGCTTGAAATGATAAGAGAATTACATCAGTGAACTGTCCTATTCGAAGTAAAAGTTGTTCAAAATGCTTGACAGAATCCCTCTTGAGTTTAGAATGTATAGGAAAAACTGTGATAATTTAAGAAGGTTGCTTGGAGAAACTGAACTGGCGCTAGATGATATTAAGCAGAATCACCTAATTTCAAGTAAGTAATCATCCAAGAAAACCTGAACTGGACTGTAAAAGTGACATTGATTTTAAGGAGAAATTCAAGAACAGCTCTTAAGTCAGTCAAGTATCCTGTATTTGTCAAATTACCTTGAAGCATCCCCTTCGATTCTAGTATTTGGGCAAAACTGTCATGCCAAGGCTTTATTGATAAACACAATCTTGGAAGAATCCGTCCTGCCCTTGTACAGTCACTGCTGGCGCTGGATTAAATTTAAGTACGGATCTACTAAAAGTATAAGACTGACTTTGGGTGAAGAGTATGAAATTGTTGAGGAATTGAAAGCTCACAAAGCAGTGTGGACTTCTCTTCCTGAAGAAGACTTGCAAAGACAACAATATGAATCTCCACTTGACCACTGTCCCATGCTGGAGGTTGATCTGAACAATCACATTTTATCTGAGAGATGCACAATTTTGATTCCTCCTGATTGTACAGCTCAGCAGTTCCCTGAAGTGTTGCATAGGAATTTAAATTTTGTATTACCCATTATTTTGTACGCTTTAAGCTCGGAAATTTTAAGTAACGACGACATTAGTGAGATACGCGAAATTAAGAAGAATTATCGCGATGTGCCGATTTTGTTTGTCTCCGTGTTTGAAGAAGAAGGCAACGAGAGTACTGAATCTTTGACCGAGTCCGAACAACACATACATGACAAGAAAGGTGCTAATGAGAAGATTTCAAATCTGAGGGATCATCTAGAGAGACTAGGTAAGACTCGAAATTTCTCCTGGTTTTATCGAGTATATGTACACACACTTGATGATATGTATTCGGGCTTAAAATACTTTTCATCAGGTGCGGGACACGCTCTATAAAATTGCAAATATTTGAATTGTAAATATTTAAATTCATTTACCCACAATCTTATTTACAAAATTTTTCTTCATTTAACTTTCAATTCCAGATAAATTAATTAAAATGACCCATTTAAAGTCCTTGTTCTTTTAAATGGCCTGAAAAGAATTACATCTTTTTTTTTAATAATCAGCAAACAGTGCCTTATTTCATGAATTATCTTTGACGAGAGACATTCATTCG
Organism: Cypha longicornis; assembly: GCA_030264615.1. Lineage (NCBI taxonomy): Eukaryota > Metazoa > Arthropoda > Insecta > Coleoptera > Staphylinidae > Cypha > Cypha longicornis. The sequence goes on from JARJDY010043609.1 coordinate 11,259, forward strand.
TCTCCGTTTTCAGTAAACAACATTATAATATTAATTAGATAAGAAGAGTTTCATTTCTTAATTGCATATGAGCTCAACGAAATTGAAAGCCAGTAAATTTTCCATTCAGGTTTCTTATCTGAACCGAACACTCAGAATGATGACATTCGTAAACCGTTCTGCATAGAATGTTGCTTAGCTAACGTATTGACCAGCGGCTGGAATTTGGAGGAGGCCTTTACCACATTCGTAAAAGATGTTTTAAAGTTTTATTCACTGAAATTATCGACAATACTTAGTGAGGTAGTCTATAAAAAATGCAATCTCGGTCGCTTTTCTCAGCCATTCGTCGTTCGTAGATTCATAACAACAGCTTAAGAGTATTTATCTTGTCGGCTTTTGATATGGCGCGCGAGATTCAAATAACGCCAAGACGAATCACGTACGCCCAAGATTTGGAACATAAACTGTACAGTGCCCTTATGAAAATTGCCGGCGAGAAACAGGAAGAAGTCACCAAAATAATTCAGCAGACTTTGCAATACATTAGAAATAACACCGATGAAGTCTTGGGAGGGTACGAGTACAAGTGCGAGGACGAACAAACTACCAAAATGGCCACAATGGAGATTCATCAGAGAGTTCTGCGTGTCCTTAGCAGCTCCATCGCCGAACAATTAATCAAATCGGTTAGCTGTCTTCATGAAAGCTTCACAGGGACATTGCAGCGGTGCTTGCTGACTTTAGAAAACAGTTGCCAAGAAATGGATGGGAATCAATCGGCATCGGATGCCGTGAAGCACATTTTAAGCGCCGCGTACAACATAGACTTGAGGTCCTCAACGAAGTTCACGATTGTCCATTCTCTAATTGATAAGCTGAGGAGATTCATCGTGAACTTTCAATTGCCGTGGCGGTCCTGTGCTGCCCCGATCAACGACCAGGAATGGCAACGGCAGGTGGTCATTGATCTCGTGAACTCGTTGAGTTCATGGAAACTCGCTAAAACCATCTCGCAACAGTTCCAAGAGCACGTTCGCTCTTCGCACGAAGCTTTCAAATCGGCCATTCGTTCGTTGGATAATCAATTGTCGGGAAAATTAGAACAAACTGAAGAGCAACGAATTACAATCCGCAAAAGACATGCCCCTCGATTTGCACGTCTCTCCTTGGAAAGCACCTCGGTCTGCGACTTGGTGCGTTACGGAATGCCTAAACAGTGCAAGGAAATTGGCAGGGGCCAGTATGGTGTGGTATTCTCCTGCGAGCCTTGGGGACTTGTTAATCCATGCGCTGTGAAGTCGGTCGTTCCACCTGATGATCGCCACTGGAATGATTTAGCAATGGAGTTTTACTACACCAGGTTCTAATTACATCAACGACGTTGTCTTTTCTTTAATAAAAGCGTCGATTTTCAGGAGCATTATCCCGGAACACAATCGCATTGTTAAATTGCACGGCTCGGTTGTTGATTACAGTTATGGAGGAGGCAGTTCTTCAGCTGTACTTTTAGTGATGGAGAGAATGACGCGCGACTTATATTGCGGCCTTAAAAAGGGCTTACCCTGGAAAAAGCGTATTCAGATAGCTATCGACGTCGTCGAAGGCATTCGATTCCTACATTCTCAAGGTTTGGTTCACAGAGATATTAAACTGAAGAATGTCTTGGTTCGCATTACATTCACCGATAGTCGCTTAATTCTAAAGTTACTTTTACAGCTTGATACAGAGGATAGGGCGAAACTAACTGACTTCGGATTTTGCATTCCCGAAGCAATGATGTCCGGGAGCATAGTTGGGACGCCGGTACACATGGCCCCGGAGCTTTTATCAGGTCGGTACGACTCGAGCGTTGATGTCTATGCATTTGGCATCTTGTTTTGGTACATTTGTGCCGGCCAAGTGAAGTTACCGTTTCATTTCGAGCAATTCCTCAATAAAGAGCAACTTTGGACCAATGTCCGCAAAGGTAATAAAAAAAAAAGTTACAATAACACATGATATCAAGTTTCCCACAGGAATAAGACCGGAATGTCTTGGTCAGTTCTCCCAAGCGTGTTGGAACTTGATGGAGCAGTGCTGGGCGGCCGAACCCTGCGACAGGCCGCTGCTGGGTTACGTGCAGCCACAGCTGGAAGCGATCCAACGTTCAAAGCTGGATGCCACAGGCAAGTGTTGTCGCTTTAATTCTAGCAACCCTGAGCCCTCCAGCTCCTCACTAAGTTATGCCTATCCTTACGCCTGGCACAAGCAAACCAAACCCAAACCACAATTGCAAGACTGCGACACTTATTACTATCATTACGACTTTGGGAATCTACGCGAGTTCTAGACACCTAATTATTATCAATATAATTGCTCCAATTTTGTAGTTTTTTTCTTACACTTCATGCAGTTTTCGATGAGATTGTTAAAGTTGTGTCACTTGTTTCTTTCAGATACTTAAAGGTCCACACATACTCAGTTAAAACGAAATTCGAGTTAATTTATGAAACAATTAGAGAACGAAACTAGTGGCCAGTCTCACTTCTCTTGTGTGTTTTATCTTCATCTGTGTTATTTAATTTAATTTCTTATAGCTTTTGAATTAATAGTATTATTTATAAGGAAATAAACTGCGTTTTGTATAACAGTTTTTTATTAATCCTTTTTTTCATTTTTCTTATGTAATGTTTGTTTGTACAGGGTGCTCCTTTTTTAGGACTCAACCAGTGATATCTCAGAAATATAAGACGTGAATATGTTGTTTCCAATTTACCAATGGTTGGGCTGGCAAAACCAGTACCCTGTATATTTCTACATACGGATATTTATATAAATTTATTTTTTATATAATAATATTATTCTTTATTACTCTAACATTTTTGTTTTATAGTAATAATAATATATTGAATCGATTAACGAATATTTTAATGATTATTGCTAAATTACCGAAATTTACGTTGAAACAATACAAACAAGTTGCTTCCAAATATAAGTCTGCAATATGTGAAATATAAAACTGCAACTTACGAATGTGATATCGAGCTATAACAATCATATATTGTGGCATTGTTTAATACGTTACCATTAGTCAGTCTAAAAACATTATTACTTTTCTTGAACAGTGCGTCCTCAACGCAGACAAAGGGGACACACCATACATAACGTTTATGTATTTATAAATACTTGAGCCTCCTAGCATTCATTTATCCTTTATATATATCAATATTTCTTTATAAATAATTCAATAAATGCCAGACTTAAATTCAACAGATTTAACCATTCATATTAATTTAAAGATCTCCTCCAGTTGACAATCAGTTAATGCACTGAAATACATAGTTTCGCAACAGTTCTCAATGCACATTAGTGGAGATAACGTAATATCACACTGCGCAAGGAAGTAAATCGGGATGAAAGTTTAAAGTTGCAAAAAAAGCTCAATAAATATATGTGCAGTAAATTCTAACTTAAAACTAGTGGACCCAATGTACATAGAACACGTAATCAATAACTTTTGGTATAACTGCTTCAATTTGTTCTCCTAAATAAAATCAAAAAAAAAGGAAGAAAATCATGGATTAAAAATAGCGCACTTGAGAGCAATGAACTGTCGCCATCATCGCGGTAGATTTAACAATCCTAAGTAGAAATATAAAAGATCATTTGTATATTATAACAGTAATGTTCGTTTTAACAGTGAAAATCACAAAATTCGATCGATGCGCCCAATAATAACTTTCTCTGATTAAGCTCGCTAAGAGATTTCTCGCCCAATACGGTAAAGCTACTGGTCGGATGTGGTAGCTATGGTGAGAGTGACCGACAAACCAGAATCCTTGATCAGATTCACGATGTCGCCGTGACTTAAATGCATTATATCGATGTGATTGACGGCGACAATGTAATCGCCGACTCGCAAGCGTCCGCATCTTTCGGCAGGGCTGTCCTCGATCAGTCTTCCTGCAAGCTCACTTTAAGTTTCCTTCCCACCAGGACTAAAAGAATTATATTTACCTATGGTCGAGCCCACCTTATTAACAGACGAAATAATGACGAAGCCAAAGCCCTCGTTCTCAGTTCTGTGCACGACAACATCGTAAGTTAGGCCGTTGGGACTGACAACGGGACTGTGCACTGTTTTGGGGGGCACGTATTCGACAGGGTGTCCCGGAGAAAATTGACCCGGCATGGGGTTGTTGCGCCTGCGCAGCACTAGATTCACTTGTCCTCTGTTGGAGGCTTGGTTCATCAATTGAACCACTTGGCGGTGCGACGCTTTTAGTACTGAATAGTTATCCACGCTGACGATTTCGTCGCCGGAACGAATGCGCCCGTCCAGGTCTGCGGCTCCGCCGACGACAATGTGACCAACGGCGACCTGCCACAAATCAGATTAGCATACTAAGACTCGCATTTTACGTTTCTTACTTGAGATCTGTCCTCGAATCCGCCGACGATGCGAAACCCGAAACCGGTCTCTTGTCGGTGTAAGGTGATGTTCATCTCGACGTAATCGCTTCCGTGCTGCTGCATTTGCCACCATTCCTGCAGATTATTGCACTTTCGACCCGTGTTGCTTTCGTAGGTACTGCTGCCACCGTCATTGTTGGCCATGCGCTGATTCTGGCAGTTGTAGCAAATGCAATCGTACCTGTGAGGCAGAGGCATGTACAGGCCATACTTTGGGTCGTTTTGGGCGTATTCTACGGATGTTTTATTTTGACGCACGATACTGTTGATTTCTTCCTCCACCTCCTGATTTTCTATGAGAGAAAGCCTCAGTTGCGATCTCTCGGGAACATCTGACTCGAAATCGCGTCGAATGTTCTCGTGGCCATTAGAGTTGAGGTCTTTCGTTGGGGTTTTGGCCAAGTTTCGCGTATCGACAATTGGCGTCTTGGGACGATGAGGCAACACTTCGCGTGTTTGCGTGCTGTATATGTCAGCTGTTGGCGTTTTACTTCGGAAGGCGTTGGACAAGTCCTTGGAAGCTACGCGATTGTCAAGTTTCCTAGGTTTGGCTCGATTAAAAATGGTCTTGTTTGGACACCCTCGCTGCACGCATATGGTGGCTTCGTTATTTTGAGGGCAATTCTTTAACACCTGGACGACTTCATCGTGAGACAAACTTTGAAGACACACATCGTTGATCTCCAGCAATATGTCGCCTTCGAGAAGGTTCTTGCAGCGCTGCCGATCAAGGATTTTCTTCACGCGTTGTCCGCAGGCGCTATCAGCTATAGTGAAACCGAATCCCAATTGCCCTTTCACAATTTTGACTCGTACTTCTACCTTACTGATGCTGAGATTGTTAATTCCCTTGAACAAGTCGTCAATATCGTCATTATTCTCCATTGCACTTTCCACTTCGCGTGAAACGTCATCGCCGTCGAGGAAATTATAATTGGTGTCTAGATTGACAAGGCGCTTTTCATTGGGGACACTTTGCAAGTTCAAATCGACGGCTATCGTCGTAACCACTTCCGTGTTAGGGTCGTTAGGATCGAAGGGCAAAGGATACCCTCTGCAAAGTTCCAAAGAAACCGTGGAGCCCACAGTGATCGACTGAAACAAGCGCACAATCTGATTGTGCGTGTAACCCAGGACGCAAGTATCATTAACAAAAACTATGACGTCGCCCATTTGCAGCTTGCCATCATGCCAAGCTGGACCCTTGGGTACAACTGACTTGATTTGCAAGAACTCATCCACTCCATCATCTCCTCCAACAATTGTAAAACCTAATCCTCTGGAAGACTTTACCAAGGAAGTTCGATATCTTTGGCCACATAATTCAGCGGGGTTCTTAGTAAAGGAAGTCCTGCTTTCTCTAACTGATGCCTGAGAAGCTGCTCTTTTTGCCTGTATGACTGGGTTCTCATATTGGGTCCTTCTATTTACATGGTCAATGAAATAGGTCCCATAATGGGGATCACTGATCTTCTCCCATCCATAAGGGAGTTCATCATCAAGACAATCTTCCAGAGATTTTTTTTGAAACTTCGAGAGCCTTGGGTCTAACCAGTGTGATGTCCCGCTGCCATGACTAGTACACCATACATTATCAACTAAGCAATAAAAAATTCGGGGTACTTACTCTATGAAGTAGATCTCTCCATTTTCTGTATAAGCTTTCTCCCATTTAGGTGGCAAAGGTCCTAGGGATTCATTGTCATCATTCTCATTGGTGTGATTAAAATTGTGCTTGTCCTCCGGAGGAAAATAGGTTGCAGTGTCAGGGGCAGCATTGTTTTCTTCAGTTTCCAATCTTAAGGGCTGTGAAAGTGAAGATTTGTCACTCTTGTGACTCATTTTCATGTCTGACCTAGGACCATCCTACTCCAACTGAATATTAGCCTGGAAAGTGTACAAAAACGCACAATAAATGGGAAGATTTGCTCGCACTTGAACCATCGAAAAAAAACACTTTTGCCTTAATTAAATAACTAAAAACACAAAAAACTCGCTAGCTGCCATCGAGGAAGTCGAGTGTTGTGGTGTTGTTCTAGTTTACGTACAAAACGTTCGCCATATGTGTTCGTCATTTTAGAATTCAGCGCAAGCGCATTTACTCATTTCAACCAATTCAAAAACCCATTAAAAAACATCCAATTTTTGGCAAAAAATTCGGTTTTTGAAAGTCTTCGGAAGTAATTTATATGCCAAATTTGAAGTTAAAAATGTGATTGTCTTGTGCGTAAATTTCGAATGTTATTTTGGAGATCAGTTATGTATAGTTATTGTGCTGGAATATAAAAGAAAAAAAAACGCAATTTAAAGGCATTTCGTCAAAAACCAATTTAACTTGGAACTCCTTAATTCCGAAAATATTTTATCACGGAAAAAAATTGCTGAAATCGCACATCAAGAGCCATCTATCTTAAAGGCACAAAGTTGAAGCTTCATTGAAAGTGGCGCAAAGAAATAATGCTCATTGCGCTATAATTGCTTTTGTAAGCAGTTCTCATAAAAATTAGTTGGTCGATTGCGCGTCACGTACGAGCATCTACCTTTTCCAAAATTTTGTTTCCTGACTCCTAACCTAAAATACGCCTTTAAAAAGAACAACACAACAAGAGGGTGCAAGAAATCGTATCACTAATAGCGGGGTCGTCACGAAAAATAATCGGAAATCGCTAATACGACGGTCTTTGAGACCTGAGGTTTTGTCTTTAAAAGCTGCCAATCAATTATACAGCCTAGTGGGGAGTTGATATTGTCCGTGTGGTGCTCTTCGGTGGTGTTTGTGCAGACATTTCTCCTGTTCACGTCAGGAAAATGAAAACAACAAAGAAATAAACAAGAGTATGGCCAAGAACATTTTAATCTATATTGTTAGTGCGTGCGTGTTTTACCATCGGCAAGACTGATAAAGTGCATACGAAAATAAAATGCATTCTGGTTAAGTATTTGGCCAAAGAACTGCTTTTCATGTGAGGAGTTCCATTGTAAATGAAGTGTTTTTAATTATTGTTGTGCAAGAGCGCAATGGGAATGATAGCGACGATTTTCGCCGTGATCGAAGTTTTTGTGCTTTCCTCGTCACCGACTTCCTTTTATCTACATAGTTAAATGAATGTATAGGAACAGATTCTTCCTAAAAGTATTAGTCTGCTTTCTTGAGGAAATTAGCTTGTTGCAGTGATTCATGGTAAGTGCTCAACATATTTTCCTTTTAAACTAAATGTTTCTACGTTCCCTACGATTTTTACGAGCATCTCCATTTCTTTGAAAAAAAAACGTGTTTCGCGAGTTACATTAATACAAAATTTAGACGTCATTCTTATTTCAGTCTTTTATAAATAATAATGTGATCTAACTAAGAAGATGTCCAAGGAAGGCAAAATTAGTCCCACAATTTCCATTAATGGGAGTCCTAGTGATTCCCCAAGCAAAGCTAGCAGCAGAAGTGATGTGTTTGAGTTCATTGTGCCCCCTGAGGCCCCTGTCTTTTCGCCAACAGAGGCCGAATTTGCGGAGCCTCTGGTCTACATCGATAAAATAAGACCGATCGCTGAAAAATTTGGGATTTGTAAAATTAAGCCTCCATCTGTAAGTTGAAATTTGGCTCAGCACGAATTATTGCATTTTTCGATTGATTTTCACGACGTGTCATTTTTTTCACTTTGAGTCAAAACATTTTCTTTCATAATTGCCGACATTTTCCTTATAACTTTCACAATGTATTTCCCATATTTATTTTACTTTTGAAGCAAAGCTGTTTTACATTTTTTAAGTGTCTGAAATATTATTTTTCATGATGGATTATGTAATACATGCAACTATGAAAGAGTTTTGATTTAAAGTATCAGAAGAACACCATGAAAATCAACTTTCGTTTGGTGTAAATGTAAAACCAATTAAATTATTTAGAATTGGCAACCCCCTTTTGCCGTTGATGTTGACAAATTGAAGTTCACGCCAAGAATTCAACGCTTAAATGAACTAGAGGTTTGTACTATGTTCTTAAAAAAGAGTCCCCAGGTCAAAATTTGTGGTTCCAGGCAAAAACTAGAATCAAACTGAACTTCCTAGATCAGATTGCCAAGTTCTGGGAACTTCAAGGTAGTTCTTTGAAGATTCCCATGGTAGAGAAGCGTGCTCTAGATCTTTACACTTTGCACAGACTCGTGGAGAACGAGGGGGGCTTTATAAACGTGAGCAGGGAACGAAAGTGGGCAAAAATCGCAGTGTTCATGGGATATCCACACGGAAAAGGGACCGGGACTATATTAAAGCAGCACTACGAGAAGCTCCTGTACCCGTTCGAATTGTTCACCGAGAAAAAATTGGTGCGACTTTTGCCTTGCTCTAGTTTGTATGTAGTGTTACTGTTTATTTTCCCCTTAGCAAGAGAACGACGCCAAAATCAAAGAAGAAGCTGCCAACAAAACGCCGACCGGCAGTCCAAAGAAAAATGGATACTCGCGACGCAGTATTAAAGCAAAAGTTCGCAGCAGCAGCGACATTGAAGCATCCGCATCAGAAACCGCGGAAGCTCCAGCTACCGAATGCTGCGCCGAAGAAAAAGCAGAGGTTCAAGATATTCCGGAAGCGGAAGTGAACAATAAAGTCAAATCGCCTCTTAAGGAGGAGATTGTTGATGGGGACGGGAATAAGGAACTGAAGCGTCTGAAGTTTTATGGTGCTGGTCCCAAAATGGCAGGATATGATATGAAAAGAAAGGTAGTCGATGAGAAAACTCGTCACAAAGTCAACGATTTTAACTTCGGTTTTGACCCTGTGCGTTTCTCTGCATGTTCTTCCTGAATTCAGCCAGTTTTACTTTGCTTTCTTGTTGCAGTTGGCTAAGTACATCTGTCATCATTGTCGACGAGGAGACGCTGAAGAGAAAATGCTGCTTTGTGATGGGTGCGACGATAGCTATCATACTTTCTGTTTGATGCCACCCATCACCGAGATCCCCAAAGGGGACTGGTGTTGCCCTAAATGCATTGCAGCCGAAGTGTCCAAACCGACGGAAGCGTTCGGCTTCGAACAAGCGCAAAGAGAATATAACTTGCAACAGTTCGGTGAAATGGCCGATACGTTCAAATCTGAATACTTCAATATGCCTGTGAATGTAACACCCTGTACACCGATCCCAAAATACATTCTTATTGTGTCTGTTTCAGCTTGTTCCCACTTCGATGGTCGAAAAGGAGTTCTGGCGTATTGTGTCGTCGATAGATGAAGATGTTACAGTCGAGTATGGCGCCGACTTACATACCATGGATCACGGTTCAGGTTTTCCCACGAAAAACTCCATCAATTTGCAGTCTTTCGACCAGGAATATGCATACTCTGGTTGGAACTTGAACAACTTACCCGTCTTAGAAGGCTCTGTCCTGGGGTACATTAACGCGGACATTTCGGGAATGAAGGTTCCCTGGATGTATGTGGGAATGTGCTTTGCGACGTTCTGTTGGCACAACGAGGACCACTGGAGCTATTCCATCAACTACCTCCACTGGGGGGAGCCGAAGACCTGGTACGGTGTCTCCGGCATGAAAGCGGAAATCTTTGAGAAAACGATGAAGTCAGCAGCGCCAGAATTATTCCACAGTCAACCGGATTTGTTGCATCAACTGGTCACCATCTTGAATCCGAATATTTTGATGAATGCTGGTGTTCCAGTCTATAGGACTGACCAGCATGCCGGGGAATTCGTGATTACGTTTCCTAGGGCCTACCATGCCGGTTTCAATCAAGGATATAATTTCGCGGAGGCTGTTAACTTCGCGCCTGCTGATTGGGTAGCCATGGGTAGGGAATGTGTTCTTCTTTATTCGCAGCTCCGCCGCTTCTGCGTCTTCTCGCACGACGAATTGGTTTGCAAGATGGCAACCAACACCGACAAACTCAATATCACAGTGGCCGCTGCGACGTACACTGATATGCTGAGAATGGTGGAAACTGAGAAGAAGCTCCGCAAAAGTCTTTTGGATTGGGTAAATATACTTCTATAATTCTTTTTTTGTTCCTAATAAACCATATACTCTCCTAGGGTGTGACCAACGCAGAAAGGGAAGCGTTTGAGCTATTGCCAGACGATGAACGCCAGTGCGAAGTTTGCAAGACCACCTGCTTTATGTCTGCACTAACTTGCAGTTGCAGCACGGAAGTTTTGGTGTGTCTGCGACACTACACTTCGCTCTGTAAGTGTCCTCCGAGTAGCCACACTCTAAGGTATAGGTATACTCTCGATGAACTCCTTCCTCTTTTGCGCAATTTAAAAATAAAGGCTGAATCTTTCGACCGCTGGGCCGATAGAGTTAAGGAAATACTAGATCGTAAGCAGGCTAAGTCAATTCCTCTCACCGAACTTGTATCGTTAGCTAACGAAGCCGAAGGCAAAAACTTTCCCAAATCTGATTTAGTCCATAGTCTAGCGAACGCTATAGAAGACGCTGAGAAGTGCGCCAGCGTCATTAGGCAGTTAGATCTAAAGAAAGTGCGAACTAGGCACTCCCAAGACCATAAGAACAAGCTCACGCTTGAAGAGTTGAGATTGTTTTGTGAGGAGATCGATAGTCTCGCTTGTGTTCTTGAGGAGGAAAAGATCATTAAGGAACTCCTTGATCGTACAAATTTTTTCGAGAAAGAGGCCGAAAGACTGCTGTCGATGTCTCTCAACGATTGTCCAATCAAAGAAGTCGAGGAAACTATTGAAATTAGTAATGAACTTTGCATAGACTTACCCTCGCTGAAAACGTTAAAAGATCGTTGCAATCAGTTGCGATGGATCAAAGAGAACTTCGAGACGCGACGCAAATCGGAAATCGCTGATATTGATACGTTGAAGGATCTACTTAGACGCGGCTTCAATCTTCCTGGAGACTCGATGATTGAAACGGTTCTAGTGGACCTGCAAACGGTTATCACCGAAGCGGAGACGTGGGAGCTTAAAGCGCAAGCATTGTTCAAGAAAACAGGCCCCGAGATTATTCACGATGCTGAGAAGCTGATCAAAGCGGCTAACAACATTCAGGTCTACCTGCCGACCGAGCATTTACTTGTGGACAGTGTAAATAATGTAAACGATTGGTACAAACAGCTACAGGAGATCAACTCCTTAGAATTCTACCCTTACCTGTCGGCGATCGAAGACTTGGTGAAGAAAAGCAGGAACTTTCCTTTCCAGCTTGAAGAGGTCGACCGCTTGAAGAACTACATCTCAACCTCATTAGAATGGAAAGACAAAACGTCGAAGACGTTCTTGAGAAAGAACACGATGTGCACTTTGATGGAAGCACTTTCGCCCCGCACCCAAATGACACCCACGAAAGGACGCAAGAGAAACCACGACGACTGCATTCGATTGGGCGAGAACATGGACCCTGTCGCTGTGGTGTCGGCGTTTAAGGACGCCGAGGACAGGGAAATGCGCCTTATCCAAAACCTACGACAAACCAACCTGAAGAAGACGTTGAGCAAAGAATCGGATTCGACATTTTGCCTGTGCCAAAAGGGTCCTTCCGGTTTGATGATGCAATGCGAACTGTGCAAGGATTGGTTTCATTCCACTTGTGTGCAACTGCCAAAGATTTCTCGCAGCCGTTCCAGGAAGAACGTCAAGGCAATGGCAGTGCACATGGGCTTCAAGGATTGTAAGTATGTGTGCGGGACCTGCTACAGGACGCGGCGACCCAGGCTCGAGACGATTCTTGGTCTGCTAATGGCCTTGCAAAAGTTGCACAGTAGGCTTCCAGAAGGCGAAGCTTTGCAATGTCTTACTGAAAGAGCCATGAACTGGCAGGATCGTGCTAGACAAATGATTAACAGTCCGGAATTATCAGGAGCTATACAGAAAATACAGTCGATGAGCAAGAAGTACGCTGATGCTGCTAACAAAATGAAAACCGAGAAGATAATAAGCACGGAACTAAAGAAGGCAGCCAGTAATCCGGAACTGCAACAAAGAATACAAGAAATCACGCCTTATAGTGGCTTGAGTAGTGAAGAAGATTCACGCTCTGCCCTAAGCAGCGCTTCTTCCGAGGACGAAGACTGCAAAGAGGATAAAGAGGA
>JARJDY010043726.1:0-16471 GCA_030264615.1 Cypha longicornis
ATGCTGATTGCTTGTTAGGTCTTAACGAAGACGTATTACTATTATTTCTTGCGGCAGCAGCTGTGGCAGCTGCTCGCAGTTTGTCCGATTCTTTGTCTTCAGATATCGTTATCTTAAGGGCTTCCGATGTCGGCTTTTTATTTGTGCAAGTTTTCGGACATGGATTTTTGCAATTACATAAACCAATTCTTGGGGCAGCTTTGGCAGATGTTTCAGCAGGCAATGAAGTTGATTGTAGTTCATTTGCTTTAGATCGCATCGCTTCGTTTTCGTCGGCAGCAATTTGAGCACGTTTGAATTTGCATGTTGAAGGACATGTCTTTTTACAAGGACAATGGTCAGCAATTGGCTGTTTTCGGGGTGTGTGTTCTAAGCTACGTAAAGGTCCCTTGACCTCCGACGAAAGGACAGCTTCATTCGGTGGAATATCATTGATTATTCTCTTCTCGCATCCAGAAACACATGGTCCGTTACAAAAGCATTCTTCACATGGTAATTGTGGCGGTCGTCTCGAGATACAAGGCTTATCGGGACATGCTTCTTTGCAAATTTCATCATTACAACAACACCTGAACCGTCCTTTTTCATGATCAAATTCTTCTTTCGTTGACATTGATATTATTTGAGATTATCCTTAACTGAAATTTAGTGTTGGTTTCATTTACTCCAAATTGATAGGTAATATGTCAAATTTTGCATTGTTTAATTAGTGCTTAGTTTTTATGGAAACCGTTCTAACTTAACTAGCTGCTGCCACTAATAAAATTTGATAGTATGTGACTCTAATAATTAAGTGCAATCTTTTGATTTTATTTATAACACATAACTGTTAAGTATAAAAGACTAATTTTATATAAAAAGAAATTATTTTTCTGCCATTAGTGCATTACAGATGGTAATTACTGAAGTTAGGAAGATCGGTTATGCAGTCGATGCAGCAACACTCTGGCGAATGCTTGCAACAGAATTGATCCATTGATATAACACTTTTGCTTTGTCTGTAATTGCTGAAAACTTCAGCTGGGTATTTATTCCCTGTTTTAAGTATGCTTTTTCCCATGCAATAAGAGTCTAGGGGATAAGTGGGCAAAATAGCTGAACAAAATCTGACTCGTCGGTTTCTAATTTTGGGAGGCCTTAGTTGATAGCTTGCGCAACTACTGGAATTGCTCATGTTGTATGACTGATCATCTGTTAAAGAATCGTGGACGGGAATATAATCTCTGAACGTTAAACAGTCGACGCAGGTGCAGTTGTGATTGTGCCTAAAGAGGCTTTCGGCGACTGTTGAGCTTGCATCGGTTTCCGATTTCGTTGCGTTGCTGGTTAGTTCCACGTTCTCATCATTACATTCCAAGGAAATGTCACTGCGGGATCCGTCATTAGGAAGTCGAAGCCTATAAGGGTTTATCGCCAAGTTTGGCGTATAAGTTGGCACATTTTCTATGTGTGGTTGAAAGTCGTCTATTTCGCATGTTCTAGGTCTGATATGTTTTACGCTAGAGATCCCTACAGACTTGGCCAAGTAGTTTTCTACATTTTGCAGCGGGGTAAAGGGTGCGTCGGGATGAGGTTTGTAAGAGGGTAAATCATTTGGATGGGATCCTTCGGTGCATGACCTAGATGTTATTATTTTGTCCGCATCGCACTCTTTTTCAGTTTTTAATGGTTGTTGCCAAAAATCGCCTACGGTGTTTATGCTATTATGATCAGTCTGTGAGAATTGTTCCATTTTGCAACTTTCGCCTCGCATCTGCGTGATTATTTTTTCAGCAACCAACAGAGAAGTATTTATTTTTGATTGGATGGTTCTAATTTCCGAATTCGCTTTGCCCCTTAAATGATGGATTATGTTATCGTTGTCAGGACATGCGCCATCGAAAATACGCTTTATTATGGTATCAATCAATTCACTCATATCTTCAGCGTCACTATCTTCTACATTACTGGATTTTGATTCTTGTATAAGTGTTTGCGTGGATTTGATATTGTTTCTCGCCAGCTCGCTTGTCTGATAAGTGTTAAATATCCTATTGGTTTTAAGCAATTTACGATATTCCGTATTTATTCCTTGACTTGATTTTGGATTGATACTGGTAGATTTATTATAAAGATAACAAAACTTATGAATTGCTTCATCAATGTATTTCGATCCCCCTATGGTGGCTTCAGAACTAACATAATTAGTGCTTGGTTGTACTTCCATTGACGGAGATTCATTTTTGAGTTTCTGGCACTGTTGATGATTTAAGTCCGATTTGGATAAGTGGATATTTTCACTGCTGTTAGAGTATATCCCACTTTCTTCTCGATCTGGGGTGAGAGGTGGTTTCGTTATTTTGCCATTTTGCAAGTCAATATTCAAAATTGTTTTTCTATCCAATTTATTCAGATTTTCAACATCATTCACATCCGCTCTTTGCATTTGATGTTTTTGAAGTAACTCTTTATCCTCCGTGAAATTTTCTATTGTAAAATTTGACTTTTTCTTGTACTCCTTGTACTTGTACAACTCATTTAATAATAAGTTATCTTTCTCAATATTAAATTTCAGGACCGGATCAATCCTAGGTGGGTTATCTTTTCTTGTGTTTGGTGTTTGTGAAGCCATGCTCTTTACAAATTTCATTGATGACCTGAATTTCGGCTCTACTCTTTTTCTGATCATTGTTTTCGCTGAAGACAATATTGATGGTCGTGAAAATCTTGCATGCAGGTCGGGGTTTTCTATGATTTCGGAAGCAATTGATGGATTCAATATTTTGCAGTAAGTTAAAGTCGGCTTGTAGTTACTTTTTATGAATGGTGTCACAATTTTCTTCGCAGCATCTTTGTTCGGGTAACAACTCATGGTCAGAGATTAGATACCAATTTTGTACAAAAGAAACAAGCATAAATTTTTATCATCGAATGTGAATGGAGTTCAGTCCATTATACGAACTAAGAATAACGATGAATTTTTGTACTTTATAAAATGATTTTTTATTAGTCAAGAGAATGGCATTGACAAAATAATAATTTAATAAAAAATTTAAAAGGCTTTTGTTTCGATTGTTTCTTCTTTTAGCACGTCACTCAAATCCATTTCAAATCACTCAAGCTGAATTGGGTTGCTAATTTCATATCCCGTTTTGCGTAATTCACATATTACTCCGATGCTGATTTCAATCCCACGGAGAGTCTTGTAATTGAGTCCTCGAGAATTGAATAGCGATTTAATTCATTGTTTCCTCCTAATGCACCATGCCCATTGGTCATATTAACCGATTCAATTACTTTTCCCGCCATTTTTTCATCATAAAATTTTTTCTTTTCGTAGGTCTCGGTTTGCATGTGAAGTGGAGTAATTTTAATTGTTGGGGACATTTTATGATTTCACAAAAATTTTTTGACGTTTGATTTCGACAAAAAACGATTGATTTTCAATATTGAAGTTATTCTAACTGTTTATAATTAAGTTTGCTAGATCTTTTTACATTTAGGACGTAATGTTCTCAAACATATTTTTGTCGTCAACTTAATAGAAAGTAGTTTATTTCTCCCCTCTATCATGGAAAAAAGTGTTGGCACAGGTACTTGCAATGTAGGGTCGGCATCGGATGTTGGTATTGCAGTATTAGCATTAACCGCGGCTACTTTTTTCATACACAGGGTGTGTTAAGATTAGTGGGAAATATTTTGGCCATGCATTAAGATTGATGCGCTGAATAAAAAAGGTCGGTGTCGCACTCAATTTTAAGTTATTTGCTCTTAAAGTTTAATTATTAATCACACAGGTGGGTGAGGGTGCACTGATACAGGGTGTTTCTGTATTAGTATTACAAGGATGTTATATTTCGGGATTTTGGAAGCCAAAAAATATTGGTGGTTACCAAATGCAAAATTTGATGCCACGTACGTTTCTGTTCAGAATATCGAGTTTAATCTAGGGTTAAAATATTTAATACTAATATATAATCATTTTCAAATTTATTTCCATAGTGAGCATATAAAAATACTTTAATTACCTGAATCCCCCTGTGTAATTAACAATTCAACTTCTTGGTCAAATAACTCAAAATTGAGTACGACATTCTTTCATTCACATCATTCTTAATTCATGGTCGAAATATTTCCCACCAATCTTAACACACCTTGTATAGATATGCTTTACATCTAGTAAGGAAACCACTGGCCTTCGGCTCAGAAACCAAACTGCTCCCTCCCTCAGTGAACAATAGCGTTGTTTCTCCCCTACTTAGGCAAACAGCACTTTGTACTCATACGATATTCAGCAACATTTGACGTATTCGATACAATCACTAAACTTGTATTTCTCGTAGGTAGTTGTTTAACTTCACGCACTTAATTAGGGTGCGTAAAACCGGTCTGAAAATGCTAGTAGGTCGTTTCAGCAGTGTTGCTGTATATTACTGTTATGTAGAACTTGAACCATTGCTTCAACGTCATTAATGGTCACTCTTTACTATGCGTTACTATATGTATTATATGTACTATACGATTATAAATCGGGATAATTAGGTCTAGTTGAATCAGGATTGTACCTAATTAATTCTTCCTAACGATTCGTGGACGTAATTGGTCCACATCGTCACAGGTTTTATAACTTCATGCAATTATTTTCTTACTGACAATTTTTCATTACTACAAGTACCTAGAGAAATCGTCATCATTTACTCAAATATAGTTGTTTTTCTCAATCTGTTTTAAATCATACGTCAGCTATCATTGAAATAATACAAAATATACTAATATGATGATAAAGTATCAAATCGATAATTTCGTGAATAATCATCACTTTCCTAACTAGTAGTAAAAAAATAGTATATTAACCACGGTTGAAATGTGCTATTATAGCTTCGAAAAGCATACTTCTCAACCTAGGTTTAAAATCATCGATATTTGCGTATTGATCTAAAGTAACAAAAGGTGGCAAAATAAACTTTTTTTAATAAGTCGTTATGTTTAATCTTCTTAAATATAGACATGGTATTTCATTGATTTATTCAAATAGCGTAGTATGCAACAGCGGGTTGTCCTATTCGGCCAAATTCACTTAAAGCATACAATTTTATTTCTACAGTGCGCATTAAGTCAATGCCATCAAGAACTGCACTGTTTTTTTCTCGATCGTTCAATCTTGCTTTAATTTTGTCGTTTGTGCAAATTTCATATCCCAAAACTCTTTCATCACTGGGCACACACCACTGCATTAAAATACTTGTCACGCCGATTCTCTTAACCAACGTTATCTTGAAATCTAAATCAAGCTGCTTTTCATTTTCATATTGATGAGACTGTTTTTCCTTGGGTATGCAACAAACAGATCTTGATCCAAAACGTGAGTGCTTCGACGACAGAGCAGAAGCAATTAACTGCTCGTCGTAATCTGCCGTAGTTGAACATTGCATGGTCTCGAAATTCTCTTTCAACGATTGTAACTTTGAGCTACTTGAACATGAGATTGTATCTCTAATCAGATTTTCAATACAATTATCTTTCTGTGAACACCGTTGCAGTAACATGCTAATTGCTTGTTGTTGTTCGCTTATGGTCATTTTAAAAACAGACGCTCTCTTTACGTACGGCTCTTTCATGCCTTTTGGCCATGAATTATTTATATTATCAGTTCCAATATTAAACTCGTTTGTTTTAGCATTTTCCATTTCTGCATCCGGCTTGATACTTGTTTTAGTTTGGCAATGGCATTCCAATTTCAGTGTTTGACTTCTACGCTTCCGAAAATTCATGGATGTGTTTTCGTTTTGATTTTCTCTCGAACCGCAAAGTTGTCTTCCTCTATTTTGGGTGTTGCAACGACATTGCGTCATTCGTTCAATAAAATTTAAATTAAAAAAGTGCGTCGAAACAAAATTAATTGCTTTACGACCAAGATTACAAACCATGCAAGTTTCATTTATCTGACAACTATCAATGTGGGAGAAGCGATTATTTATTCCACAGACACAACTATCAGTCGGTTGAACAGTTTTCGGACAAGCTCTAAATTTAGCTCCAAGTTCATAATAACTAAAATTGTTATTTTCATCACGAAATACTGCTCGCGATACTTCAATGTCTGCGATGAAATTCCTGGCCATTCTTTCTCTGCATACTGGCGAGCAGGGAATTCCTGGTCTACACCTGGGACACGAGTTTACGTAAGGTGATTTCGATGGTACTAATGGAAGAACGTTCCTACTTCTCCTGTGTTTATCGCCACAATGGCAACATTTCTTCTGAAACGTGGCAGAGAACTGAGCTAAATTTTTACTTTTTTTAGCGGCTTCACAACGAGAACCACATTCTCCCACGCAATTGCAGAAATCGCACATGACTTCACTAAGAGTGGGAAGAGATTTAATTTGCCGAATGTTGTCTTCGTTCGGGGTTGAGGCATAGATTATTTCTTCACTCTCTGGCGCGCCTACAGATCCCATTATCGGAGTAACTTCACTTTTACTTTGCTGTTCAATATCAACTCTGCTGGTTTTACTTTTCTGTTCAATATCAATTCTGCTGGTTTTACTTTTCTGTTCAATGTCAACTCTGCTGGGACCACTTTTGTTCTCATCCTCAAAGCTACTACCATCATCAGTATCTAAGTCCTCTGAACTTTGTTCATCGATGTCATCACTAGTGTCACCTCTCTTCATTCGCCTTTGTTTCGCTCTTTTACATGCCATATTACATTCACCTTCACATAGACAGTGTTCGCAAATGACATGCGACAATCGTGCAGGATCCTTTGGTTTATTCTTATTCATTTGCTTTCTTTGCTCACAAATGGGTCCGCATTCTTTTTCACATTTGCATGATTCACATACAGTTCCTTGGATATTTTCATATTTAAGCTTCTTAGCCAGTAACTACAAGAAAAGACACGAAATATTTGCGGCGCAGATAAAAGCATATTTCCAGTTACCCTTTTTTGTCTCAATCTGTTCTTTAAGCATTCTGCATTACAATCCACTTCACATTTGCACGGATGGCAAACTTTTCCTTTTATAGGTTGTTTGGGTGCCGCTTCAAGTTTATTCTTCTCGCAGTCTGGTTTGCATTTTCCAAAGCAGTTGCAATGCTTGCATACTTTTTTGCTGTGCTCGTTTAAACTGCTGTCCATTCTTGAGATGTCGCTAAAGCGAAGCTCCGATTTGGTCATTTGAGCTAGTGACTTTGTACTTTCTTTAAACGCATCGCATATATCGATACAGTCCTCTTTATATCCGACAGCTTTGAGCCTTTCGCAAGCTTCGTGACATTTCTCTTTACACTCGCATTTTTCGCAAACTTCTGTGGACTTTAAAAAGAGCTTGGCCTTCTTACATGCGTAGGAACATTCGCCTACGCACTTGCATATATCGCAAATCTGAGTTCTGTTTATAAATGGCTTAGTTTTTTCGCAAGCCTCATTGCACTTTTCTACGCATTTACAGTTTTTACACACTTTATCAATTTTTAACAAAGCTTCAGGGTCCTCTACTGGGGGTGGAATTTTAGTTCTTTCGCATTCATCATAGCATCTTTGTGTGCAAGCGCATTTTTTACAAATTTTGTGTTGTTTGGGTGGCTCGTCCGGCTTTACTGGCAATATTTCCACTTCATCATACTCAGTGCAACCGCAGTTGTCACAAATAAAATCAGGTCCATATTTAAAACAATCCACGTTACATAATTCAGTACACGAGCATATTTCGGAAACAGTCTCCACATTTGCCTTTTTGACTATTTCGCATACTTCATTACAAACTCCTATACAACTGCAGCTTTCGCAGACTTTGTTTAAAGCTCTTTTTGCTTCTTCACATTCGTCATTACAAATCCCTTCGCATGAGCACTCCACGCAAACATTTTCCGAAATCTCTTTGGTAGCTTCGCATTCTTCAACGCATAATTCAGGACAACTACATTTTTCACATATTTCTACAGATGGTTTAGGTTCTGCTTCTTCTTTCGCCTCTTGGCAATCATCGTTGCATTTTCCCGAACACGGGCAAGGAGGTTCGCAAACATTAGCTGATGCACGAAATACCGCAGGAGGTGCAAGTAATTTTTCTCTCTCGCAGGCTTCGTTGCATGTTCCAGAACAAGGACATGGATTGCATATAAGTTCCGATGTTGGAACAGATGAGCCTTTTGCTTTTTCTTTTTCACATGCATCATTGCATTTTCCAGAGCAAGAGCAGGGATCGCATATCTCATCTGAGGTACAGGTGGTTTCTGGTGTTTTTACAAGAGACAATTCTTTAGCTCTTTCACAGTCCTCGTTACATATTTCTTCACACTCGCATATTTCACAAACCTTTCCGACTCTTTCCATTTTTACCTTCGCTCTCTCACAATTCTCGTTACATCTACCAGTACAGAGGCATTCCTCGCATATTTTATTAGACAAGGGAAGTAAGTGTGACTCTCCTGAACTGTACCAATCTTGATTTTCAGTTTGGCATGCGGCACTGCATACTCCTTCACATTCACAAACATATTTAACAAATCCTTCAGTTTGAACAATCTGTGAGAGGTATTTTTGACATGATGCATCGCAAATTCCTTCACATTTACATTTTTCTATTGGTCGGTATTCATATTCAAATTGGCAGGAGGAACTTTTAATATCTACCTTTATCAAAGTTACAGTGGAAGTTCCAACAGTAAATAGACTTGACTTTGTTGTAGTTTCGGATACTTCCTGAACGGATTTGTCAGCAGAAATTGTAAGCCTCGATCGCGATGATGCAGGTTTGAAAGAAATTTTTGATTGTGATTTTATCATATCTTCTTTCGTTTGTGACTCAAATGGTTCTATTGTACTTTTGGAAGTTTCCAACTGGCTTAAGGAAGTGGAGAGTTTTGCATAAGATGAAGGAATATTAAAAACAATTTTTGATTGCGATTTTTTCATTTCTTCATTTATCTTACTTGCGGTGGGTGTTTCCAAGGGAAATTTTGATGCAGTCTCCATTGTAGGCGTCAACTTTCTATCGCTTAAGTTAGGACTTATTTCAGACTTTTTAATTATTCCCCTGACCGGCAAAGATTCTGTGTTTGTTTCATCGATATCTGAACTTACTATATTCATCGAAGTCGTACTTGTTGCAATTCTTACATTTTCTTTTTTGTTCCCAGAATCTTCTTCCATACTTGTTACTTTTACAATTTTCTCAACACTTATGGCAGATTTTGATGGGCCACTTTGCAAAGGTTTTGATGAAGTTTCAGAAGGACTTTTAATTAGTATACTATCTTCTTCTTTAACATCGATATTTTCAAATTCTATAGATGGAATTTCTATTTGAGGCTTTCGAAATGCATCAGCTTCAACAGATCTCAACCTGGCAGAACTAGTGGCACTCTTACTTCCAGAAAATTCAAAATGACTCTCATCTTCTTTTATTGAATCTTCTGTTATCAAAATTACCTTTTTCAAACCTCCTTCCGACTTATCTGGCAGAGTTGGCCTTCCATCCGAAAAATTCTCGGATGTAACACTCCTAATGCTTGAATGGTATTTTTCACCATCATCGCCTTTTTTACCCTCACTTCCTATTTCACCTTCATCGCCTTTTTCACCCTCATCGTATTTCTCACCTTCATCGTATTTCTCACCTTCATCGTATTTTTCACCTTCATCGATTTTTTCACCTTCATGGTATTTGGAAATGGAATCCGTATTTTCAAAGATTAAATTATTATCATCAGTTCGAATCTTTGATTCCAGAATTTTGAGCTTCTCACTTAGAGCGTCTGCCTGTATAATGTCTTTCATAATAGTCACTTGTTTTCCTTTGCAGATGTCTGAGCAGTTAATTCTGTCTTCACAGGTGCACTTCAATAAATCGCAGATCTTTTTGGCCGATCTCATTTCCATTGCCTTTCGCATTGCCATAATCTTCCCCACACAAGGTTGCTTGCAATTTTCAGTATCTTTGCAATCGCAGTGAATCAAATCGCAAGTATGGGGCTCATTTAATAAATTGGTTTTCCACCTATAAGACAATTGCTTGCCCACGCAGGAATCTTTACAGTATTTCTTAAGTTTGCAGTCACAGGCAATCAGGTTGCACGTGTGTTTCTCTGCAAGGACGGTAGTTTTGCATCTACGTGACAGTTGCTTTCCTACGCAAGAAGGATCACAGTTATTCGGGACCAAACAGTCGCATTGAATTTTGTTGCAGGGTCTTGTTTGAAATTGCTTGACTTTCATATCTCTCTTAACTTGAGTTTCAACATCCATATATTGACCTGGTGTATGTCTTTTGCGACTCACTAGTCTTGCACCGTTACTTCTTTTGAACTCTAATTGACACGGTTTGCACGGACAGTCGCTATCATGTTTTTTCTCCATATTTTTATGAATATTTAATTGGGTCCGTAATTGGTATTTAATTTAAAAGAGAGTTTCAATATTTAGTGCAATTTTGATAAGTTTTTAAATGGTCGTAAAATTGTGATTGTATGAAGAAACATGTAATTTTGAATTTTTTGCATATGATTTATATAAGAATGACAAATAACAGTGACAAATTACGTAAGAATTTTTATTTACTGAAATTATTTACAATTTTTAAACAATCTCATAGTTACATGATTCGAGGTACTTTTTTTTAAATTAGGTCATTTTGTAGACGATTCGTGCAGGAGGATGCACTTTACCCAACGAATTCAACGCGTACACACAAATCTGCAGACTCTGTTTTTCTTTTAAATTGTCCAAAACCGCTGTCGTCCTTCTCGAGCTGTGAACTTTCGTCTTCATTTCATTGTTCACGTGGACTTCAAAGCCACTCAAACCTTCAAATTGCAGACAATTCCATTTCACTAGAATGCTTGAAGACCCAATGCTTCGGATATCAGATATTGTCACTTTACTATAGTTTTCAGTTTGGTGATATGCACCCATGTTATTTACGGAAGAGATTGCTTCAAGGACATTGCTTCTTCTATAAACGTTTCCTGGAAAGTTGTGCCCGCTTATTTTTATTTGCAGCTCTCGCTTTACAATATCTACAAGATCCGTTTTATTTCCGTATTTTTGATAAAAAACTTCCAAAGAGTCTCTTAATATTTTTGTTGTATCCAAAACAGACTGCTCGTATTTACTTCCGGAATCTTCATCGGCCATTTTTCGAAGTAGACAAACTAGGTCAATTTTTTTCAGTATATCGTTCAAATCTTCTTTGCTATTCTCATACTTTAATTCATCCGATGTAGCATTTTCATTTTCTTCATTCATTAAAGTTTTTGACAACTTCTCAATCTTTGCCTGTTTTTCCGAAAATGCATCATCTCTGCCTTTAAAGGATAATGAATTAACGTTTTCATATTTATAAATACCAAAATTTTCGGAAATTTTGGTTATACTCCCATTTGCTTCTTTTCTATCTTCAATGAACTGCATTTTTTCATCTTCCTGTGAAAGTTTATCTTCCAACACTCTATTTCGGTTTTCAATCTCATGAACATTTGACGATTTGGGATATCTAAAATCATGGCATCTTCCTTGACTTAGTCTAATCTGACTAGGAAAATCATTAAGATTTGGAATAGATTTTTTTGATAAGGAGATATTAATTAATTCTGAATCTGCCAAAATTTCATCAGATATTTGATGCGGTTTGATTTCAGTTTCCGTAGCTGTATCCGCAGTGGTTTGAGTCATTACACTAACAGGAACTTGCTTGCTTGTGACTAATACGGTGGACACACTTTTGGATAACTTTTCTTTTTGTGTGAGAGTTGTGGATAACCGCTTTATATTACTTTTGTCGCCATACAATTCAGCAAGGGTGATATCACTTTTGTCTTTATTAACAACATTGCAAGTTTCAGATACTTTCGAGATTGTTAGTGTTTTCAGAAGAGCATTGGTTTGCATTGACTTATTAGATCTTGTCTGATGCATCTCAAAATCTGTTATGTGATTTGTTTTTTCTCCTTGCTCAATATTGCTCTCTATATTTATTCCTGAGAGTTTTTTACCATCGGCGGTACCGGTATCTTCGAAATCCTGTATGCTCAATACTGAGCCTCCTTTTCTTGCATCGCCATGACTCATTTTTTCAGTTTTAATTTTGTTAACAATTCTTTGAGAGCAAAGTTGTTTAATCTTGTTACCAACCTGACTGACTAATGCTTTTTGATTGATGTCTTCGCTATCACTAAGATGCGAAGCAAAAAAAGTGGTATTTTCGATATTTCCATTTATAATATCGTTGGCATAGATGGGACAATATTCGGACATTATGAAGGTAGGTGGACCGGCTCCTGGATAGCTGTACTTAAATGTTTCTTGAAACGAACATAAATTTCTACTTTGCCCAGTTTTTCTTCTTCTTCCCTTTTCCCTAAATCTCATAGGTACATGGCAGCTTCTTGTAATTTTTAATGCGTTCACAGACTTCGAAAGCTTCTTTGGAATAGCGTACTTAATTTTAGAGTTTTTGAAGTTTTTTTCTATAAAATTACATTTTTGTAATTTATTGTTGTCTTTGCAAGTGCTACTTCCTTCACAAAAACTTGTTTTATTCGTGGCAGGTTTGTTGTGAAAATGGTCTGGTGTTGTATAAACTGAAGACGCCGTCTCATCTGATTGAAATGAGAGAACTAATGATGACTTGGAAGAATCAGCTTCGTTTATTGGTTCTGTTGAGGCGCTGAACTGAACTTCAATACTAGGAGTTTTTTCGTTGTTGCTACATCGGATGTTTCTTATCGTTTCATCTGTAATTCTTCCAAAGTAAGGGTTCATCGAATGAAAAGTGCCGTGCATTAAGTTTGTCTTGGCACTCTCCCTTTGCGTTTTGGGTAAACTGGCATAACTCTGTCTTAGCGTTGATGCTTCATCTGTCTCTGTGTCTTCCAAATGCTGAATGCTCCTTAAAATTTTCATTAATTCGTGGCTTACTTTAACAATAGATTTCTTCAATTTCTTTTTTGTGAGCTTATGTTTTTCAATTTTTTGGCATGTTTTAAATTTGCCCGGGAAAATTTTGATATTCTTTGTTTTAAACTTTGCAATCTTATTTTTGAAGATTTTATTATTAATTTCTGATGTGCTCGAAGAGTCCTCCAGTTCTGTCAGTTGACATCCATAATGCTTGAAATGAGTTTCGTTATTCTTGTTACTTTCTGAATAAGTCTTTTCGCCTGAACCAGCTTTATTATTTTTACTTTCATTCTGCATTTCCATTGTTGATATTGCCGTTTGGTATCCTAATGATGTTTGACTCAGTTCTTGGAAACACATTGGAAGCATGCTTGCATGATTTGTGATTATAGTGTCACTCTCGTTTTTAATTTCACAAATGCTTTCTAAAATACTTTGAAAATCTTTTTTAAATAAGTTGGCATCATCGCAAGATGGGACTTCATTATTAATCCAATTTGTATTCAAGTTATACTTCATTAGCATTTGACCATAGTTCCATTCGTGCATGTTTCCTGAGAAGCCTTCCAAGGTCTTTATACTTTTGGTTCCTTTGGTCATTCGAATCTTGTACTCCTTTAATTTTAAAAGTTGCAATAGCTCCAAACATTTCTTCGAATATTTTTCAAGGTTATCGTTGCCCTTGATACTCTCTTCATATTCCTTCTTGTTGTCACGATTTATTTTGTTTTCATTTAACAAATTTAACTCATCGTTTGCTAGTAAAACAAATTTTTTACTATTTTCACGAAATGAGTCTTCTGTGATTGGCAATAACGTCACACAACTGCTTGTTGCGTTTTTAACTTTATCGGTATTGGTGTTTGAGACGTTTTCCTTGCAATTAATGTGATGATCTGATTTGGATAACCAGTTTTCCAGTTTCGACATTTGAGTTGATATTTTTGACTGTCTGTTTTCCGCTTCTTTTGATTTTTTCGGAATACTTTTATTATTCTTATTAGGAAACTTTTCTTTAGAAACAAATGTTTTATCTAAATTGTTAAAAGTCTTAGTTAGTCTAATCTTCGGACAAGGAGGTACATTTCTCTTGGGCACGTTGGTGGCAGACATCGGTCTGGACAGTGCTCGTCGATTTCGAGAATAATTCAGTTCATGTGTAATAGGAACAGAGTTTCGATATTTGCCATCATTGGAAGCTTCCGAATTCGTTTTGTTACGGTTTGAAGTTTTTAAGCTTGCAGCTGCATTTGGGTTTTCGTTTGGAGGTGTAAAAACTTTTACCGGATCTGCGATTACTTTGGCCAAAGCTTCCGTCATTTGCACTGCTCCTTGTGGTCTCTTTAACAAAGTGTATATTTTCTTAATGACGTCCATTGTTTCCACTTTTTCTTTCGGAAAGCATTTTAACGTTTCTCTGGTTGAAGAATGCATTTTGGGAGTAAACTTCCTTTGACTTGTACTGAAACCAACTGCTGAACAAGGACTATCCTTGGGAAGACGACTAAGCAGTTTAGGATTTTTTTCTTCTGCTCCATAAGCTTTCATTTTTTATATTTTAAAATTTACAAAATTACATATAGGGAAGCAAAGAATTTTCACCAAAAGTAAACACAACTCTTGAAGATAGTATAATCTAATAAACTGTGTACTATAATCTTCAAAAAAAAATTCGGAAAATAATTTTGTAAAATTCTGCCAGAATGCATTAATAAATTTAAAAACATTGACAGCTTTTGACATAAACTTTGATTATTATTTTCTCCATAGCAGCATCTATTATAGCAACCTATCTTGGTAAAGAACAAAAAAAGGAACAAAACAAAATGAATCCATTTTTACCCATCTACTCAGATGGGAAAACAACGTTTTTCTGGAACCGTCAAGTAATAGCGTCAATACAATCGGGAAGTGGGGAGTGAAACATGTCAATTTCATAATCGCGGAGCGAAAGTTGGAATCTGGCACCTGTCAGTGAACATAATTCAAACATAAATGAGGTATATGAATTTGAAAAAATCCCAAGTTTCTAATGCTCTACTCTATTATTTTGAATAAAACCAATTGGTCATTTAGTTTTGGTTTCAATAATTGGGTTAGTCTTCGTGATAGATGCTGTTTTGGGAAATGAAATTTCTTTAAAAAATCTCCGACGCATTAATCAAGCTGAGCATGGCCAACTTTGACTGTAATTTTTATGGGAACGTCAGTTTAACTTCTACATATACAGGACGTCAAAGAAATCTATAATTGAAATTGAAAGTTCGCATGTTATGAAGATTGGTTTCAGAAAAAATAGTATACATTTCCTCGGACCGAAAATGTTCTTACAACCTGGTAGTTTGCCTCGGCTGCGCCTCGGCTAACAATCTCCACATTCGGCTGTAATAGATCATTTTCGGTCCTCTAATGTAATATACTATTTTCAACTTTGTCCTGTGTTCATACGTAACATTTATGTCGATTGGTAACCTGAGCGACGATAAGATACGTAACGAGCGAAATGAGTCTGTCGAATAAAATGGATGTGTAAACACGGAGCAAATAAGCACATTAACGACGAGCGAAGCGAGCAACAGTATAACCATACCAATTCCTTCGTAACAATTTATTGAGATAAGTATGTTAATTAAAATTAATTTTCATTAAAATTTTCTTCTGTTAATTAAGCCATACGAACTTATGGCATTATAAATTTTATAGGCAAAATACTGCAGAGGTCACGAGGTTGGTAAACTTATTAATTACGCAATATGCCAATATGTATAGAGAGGTACTCAATCATTCCTCCATTGTTCGTTTTATTGCAAATCCTTGTATCGTCTGAAACATCTTGAAATTTTTACATCCTCAATGTGACAAATTCAAAGTAAAAGTGTATGGCTTGGATATTAAGCAATAAAATAAACTGTGAAATATCATTGTTTGATATGAGTATACAGGGTTATCATTGAACCACCTCTACAAGGTATGACAATCGGAGACATTTGTTTTGACTTTGAAGATAGCTTTTAGTTGACAAATTTGCGAAATTACTATTTTAGTAGAAGTAAAAGAAGCATTTATTTTGGCGTTACAGCTGATTTAGGTTGTCAAATAAATTTGAGAAAGTACGACTATTTTGACAGATGTAGATTATGTTAAAAGGCGAAGAACCCCTTCGTAGAACTGAAAAATGATAATGAAGTGGAATATCGCTCATTGGGATTAGGAATATCCACACTAAGATATTTCATTCTCTCTGGTAATTAGTTCTACGAAGGGTCTCTTCATCTTTTGACTTCTACATCTGTCAAAATTGTCGTAATTTCTCAAATTTATTTGTTAACTAAAGGGTTCCTCGAGGGAAACCAATATTAATGGTTGGTTAGTGGTTTTTGTAACGTAACCACTCATTTTCGAGTGTGAAATTGAAAGATGTTACAGAACTGTCGGTTCTATCACGATTTGCCAAATTCTGTCAAAACTGGAACTGCCTCCTTTTTGTGGTTACACATTACTATCAATGATTATATTAATAGTGTGGGATTGGAAGAAGTTTGCATTGTATTTTGAGCAGTTTTAATATTTTGATTCAGTATCAAA
>JARJDY010044107.1:0-16796 GCA_030264615.1 Cypha longicornis
AATGGTCCAATTAAATTTTTGCCGTAGCAAAATAATATTGAATTAGTATTCAGGTTATTTTTTTCGCTACTTAATATTATGCTGCTATTAAATAGCAAAACGGCGTGCCATATATTTACATGAGGCGTTTGCTGACTGGTTTGTTTAGCTACAGCTATATCTTTTACTTACTCGAACCATACCAAAGCGCTGCGCGCTTATGAAGATACAAAGGTAAAACATAGTTTAGAAATATTTTTACCCTTTATCTTCTAATGAAGGGTTACGTTTTCATGAAAAAATTCGAAATTGGGGTCTTCGCGAATCTTTACGTTTTAAGTATCCCTGAATCCGAAAAAGTGGTTTTATGGATGTCGGAAGGATGTACGTATGTAATTAAAATTTGTTAACACGATTGCGGCTAAACTAATAAAGCGATCAAATACAAATTTTGCACATTAGTTCGTATTGGTCCAGAATAGATCTGATTATTAAATCTGCTTTCTATGTAGTTTAGAACGCAAGTTATGTGCATAAGCTCCTTTTGAGCTTTTATCTATATCTCCTAAACTACTTGAGATATTTTCAAAATTTCAAAAGCTCCTGTTGCACAAATACATACTTAATTTTGGTACATACAAAAAAACCTTTTACTTTGGTTTTTTCTGGGATTGCCTATTCTACTTGTATGTTGCAAGCATCAATCAAACCAGACGTGACGTAACCATCACACAACCCTCCTATTATGAAATTTTTCTTTCTAATGCAATCACTTACTTATCAATCAAATTAACCAAGTTATTATATTATCAATTCAATTAGTAATTTCTTTCAATGTTCACCACTTCAATATAAATGTGTGCTACTTAAGTTACTCACGTACTCGTTTGCATTATGTGCGTTTCTATACTTGTGGCGTATGCTGACTGTGTGACTTCTCTTTTGCTTACTCGATTTCCCGAAAACAGAGCTATTTTTGAAAAAAATACTTTAAACAAAAGTCATGTAAAATATCGTAGGGGACAAAAAAGCTCTCTTGATATTTTTCCTTAAAGGTCGTATTTTTCAAGTTATTCTAGTACTGCTAATTTTTTGGCACTTCCGGTTTTCCGACTGGTCTGAATAACAATAGGGAGTTGGGAAGTGGTTGCTATGGGCTTATTTGCTTCAACCTGCATCATATCTAAATAAAATTGGAGAAACATAAAAATAACTCTATTTTGCACATTAACATAACAGGAAACAGATAATAACAAACAATAGTATTGCAGTTTATTAGTAGGGCATATGAAAGTGCCTGTCTGTTGTCTCTTTGTTGCGACGTTTTAGCAGAACGATACACACCAAGAGTAGCCCTAAAAGACCCACCACTAAGGCCACCAATGTATACACGGCGTGCTTGTACCCCGCTGACGGATCTTAGTAATAAATATTATCGTGAAAACGAGCTTAATTGTCGAATTTAAAATCTTACCGGGGCTCAGTTGGTATTCTCGCGGGTTGTTGCCGATAGAATATCTGGAAGACGCCAATTTAGGCATGAGCTGTGTCCAAAATGTTACCCTTTGCATTCGAGCTGCGTCGTATGTGGGAGGTATTGCGTTTAAAGTCTCCACGTAGTAATCATTGGCAGCGTACTTCTTCCAGATCTTGACATTGTTATTTGGCGTTGGGTTTCTAAAAATCATCAATGAAAGATACTTAAAACTAAGCGATTCATTACCCGAAAATGATAAAGTTTGTCCAAAGTTCCTTAAGCTTCTTGCTGAATCTCATTTCATTCGCAGTAAATCGGCGCCTTGCAATTTGATTCAAAAGAAATGGCCCGAAGAGTAAAACTAAGTCAGATGTGAGAAAATATTCTAAATAAAACTTTTTTGTATTTAATTCTTATTTGGTTGGTAAATTGAATGTTACCAGTGTTATTAATAGCAAACGAAGTATCGTCGAGTGAATAAGCATACACTGGCTGAACAAAAGTTGTCACAAGTTGATTCAATTGGAGGAAATGTGGAGTTTCAATTTTCAACTCAAAATCAAAGAGTTTGAGTTGCCTGAGTAGATAACTCTGGTCTCCTTGATTCGAATCCATGTAACGCCATTTAATAATTTCGACGATCGCTTCCTTGTTCCGATCGGCCAAATTATATCGACTAACGGCTTCCAATATTTTCGATTGTTCAAAGTACTGTTGCAATTGCATATAGCCTTGCTTAGAAACGTCCTCCCAAGCTCCTGAAAAGAATTCAATTACCTACTTTTCAAAACATTGAACGATAATTGATAAAGGCCTACTAAATTGAGGATCCGTCACAATTTTTGCGATGCCTGTTAGGATAGGCACTTGAGCAAAGGTTTTTTCCCGAAACGCAGTTACTGGTTCAACGGGTAAGTACTGTTCTTGTTGGGGCAGAAACACATCGATTACTGGCAAAAATAGTTCCGAAAAGTGTCTGGACTGCAAAAAAGACCTATTAGGAAAGCCCAATACAATTCTCAATAAGTATAATTCCGTACTTCGGAGAACTCTTCGTACGCTTTTAATATGTCGATGGTCCGTTTACTTCTTAGACATTGCATCATTGCGATAGAGTACCCGCTGAGACATCCAAGAATTTGTATTACTTTCTGCGAAGGCTTAAAGTTATTAGTGGCAAGGTGCCACGGAGACAGAACGCTTCCCGAAGAGAAAATCGCGCGATGGAAAAGACCTTTAGTTCTCGGCGAAATCATATGATAAGCCACACTAGCAGCCCCCGCCGAATGTCCAAAAAGCGTGATCTTATCCGGATCGCCTCCAAAATATTTTATATTGTCTTTAACCCAAATCATAGCGAAATATTGGTCCAACAGGCCATAGTTTCCTCTAAGTTCACGGCTGCCCAAACTTAAAAACCCGAAAACATTCAAACGGTAATTCAGCGTAACAATCACAACTCCTTCCATTGCTAGATCGAGTCCTGGCAATTGCATCTGATTCGTCCGAGCAAACTCTATACCTTCTATGACTATTACAACAGATACAGGGCCGTAGCTATCTGGATTCTGGCGATTAAAATTACATACGTTAATTGGCAACTTTGAATTGCAATATGGAGTGTTAATTTTGAACCTCGGGAGTCCAGATATTCAAATACAGGCAGTCTTCATTAGTGGCATCGCTTTGATCCTGTTTGATGGGCAGCTGCGGACATCGAGGACCGAAATTGTAAGCGTGTAACGTGCCATTCCATCCAGGGTGTTTTTGGGGTGCTGCGAAACGCAAATTTCCCACCGGCGGCGCCGCGTAAGGTAAGCCAAAGTAAGCGTGCGCTATTCTTCCGGAATCGCTGTAAACTTTTGTCTGCAAGCACCTTTTTTGCTTCGATTCCTTTCTTTAATCCTTTTACTTACGCCAATCACATCGCCTTGAGGCAAGGAAACCGTAGGTCTTCGGTTCTGATACTGCCCTTTTGCGATCGTACAGAAAGTGAACAGGACTCCAATTAACAGCATTCTTTCGGCTTTCAGCTCGATCATTCCACACGCGCTCACACAATGACTTTTTACAAATACTTACTGTACTTGTTTTCGTTTTTTATTTATTGCCGCGGACGAATTGCGTGAAGCTTCCGGTATGCAGTATTGTTCATTTACATCCGGTCATCAGGCCCCTTGTGACGCCAATGTTTTTTCCTGTACCTATATGCATGCACTTGTTTTACACTCATCGGATGCAAAAGTAACGGACTACATTTCGTTTTCAGTGTTGCGAAAATGTTTTGATTTCGTAATTTAATTGATTTGCGCGGGATTGAACTTGGCAAATGCGCGCTTTTGATTTGTAACGAAAATCAGTTAAAGTTTTTCTTCGTGAAAATATTTTTTAAACATTTTTTCTTTAATTATTCTTTTCTAAAATATACATGCTTAGGTATACATAATTATCAATAAAAGTTGTCTCGAGTAAGTAATCCATTAAATGTGATATGATCAGCGACATAAACGACTTCCGGACTTCACTGGCATGAAGTAAATGTACTCCAATAAGAAAGCCGCACTAATTATCAGAATTTTCATTTTGTTAGGGTCCCTGCTGCTTGGAAATTTCAAAGAAGTGTTGTACTCATTCTGCAATTGGTCCCATTGATGGCTAATATTGCCGAGCCGAGTACAACCATCCGCCGAATAAATCTGCACAGTCCATTCAAATAAAAAAAGTTTCGTCCTTGACCAATAATCTGCTTACCCCAAAACTGACAATCCTATCGGCGGTGCTGGAGTACCCGTCTATCACGTACCCAATTCTTTCAGAGACATCGCAAATTTGGAAGGTTTTACTAAATAATGAGTCGGTTTGTCTCACGCGCCCTATGAGTTCACCCTGGGGCAGAAAGACCTCCAGTTGCTAATGACAACGCTGATTAAATAAAGATCAAAATAAACTGTACGCTAAAATACGTGCATTTATTTTGCACCAGAGAGAGCAGCATCCAACCGAAGGAAGTCTTCTAATGATAACCGCTTCCCTGTGCGATTGATCGTAAAGGGTCATTGTAAACGATCTGTTGGAGCCGCAACAAACCCTATCATAATTGTTAGACGTTTCGGATGCATAAAATATCGTCTCCGCGCTGCTCGGAATGTAGATTTTGTATCTGTTTTCGGATTGTACGTTTGCAAGCACTGTTGGACAATATAATAATATGGATGAACTACTTTTAGTCGCTAAGGTTTTCCGTAGAGAAAAACTCACTTTCATGGAGCTCAACCATTTGTTGGATGTTAATTTCATCAGTGCCCCTTAATATATCAATTCCTTGGTCCGCAATGTTATGTAGGTTCCAGGCTTGATTAAGACTAATAGTAGATACGCTCATAATCCCTCTATCTGAAATAATTTCACATTACTTTTAGGTAAAGATTGATAATTTCGGTACTTCTCGGTTGTTCTACAATTGTTAAAGGCCCTTCCTGTTCCGTTTCCGGCTCCTCTGAATCAAATCCTATAAGCAATCTTGAGAAAGTAACTTTCGCCTAATTAACACAATTACCTGTTCGCTGTTCCGCCATCTTAAAATCACTATTTCCAGATAACGCTATTAGTATTGATTATTACCAGCCTTAAAACGGTTCATTTTAATTAAGTATTTATCATAATCGTTAATGATAACAATATCTTATCAAGAATTGCAAAACAATTGTCTAAACTGGCAAATCGTTTCAAACATTTTCAAATAGGATTTCGTAATTATCCTCCTGACAATCAAATAAAAAGTTTAAAATACTTTAATTTTAAACCAGATACACGATACTACCATGTAAGCAAATAAAAATAAAAAAACCAAGATTACAAACAGATGCAAAAATTAATACAGAAAAAATGTTAACCGAGCTATTTTTTGGTAGGAAATTTTGTTTGTCAGTTATTACAATAAGGGCACTTATAATATCTGAAAGCAACGAGCGCTGCTCCATCATTCTGCGTTTCAACTTATAGTTTGTTCATAGATATAGGTAGTGCCTTGACTTATTGGCTGCATTTACAATCATTATCATTAAATACGACATTTTGTATTGTATATACTTACATATGTAGATATGCCAAAACTACAGACATGTTAAGTGTGACCCTGTAAAATTCAACTGGTGCGTTAGTTACACATATTCCAAACCTTTTATCAAAATGAACAAGCTAATAACCAAATTTCCCGCTAAGTTAGTCCTATTTAAATAGGGTTGCCATGCGTCCGGGTTTTCCCGGACAAGTCCTCTTTTTAAGAAGTTATCAGTAGGTTCAGGTTCAGGAGGAAGTTTTGGATTCGTCCGGGTTTTTTTTAACTTTCCAAGTCATAATGATATTGTGGAATGAATTTTTTCATTAATTCCAGCACAATGGACTAAAGATATTAGGGGCGTTTTGTCAATCTGGCAATAAAGATTAGCTCATTCTCTATCGTTTGGCACTTGTTTCGCTGCTGTAAGTCTAATAGTTTTCGGGAAAATAATGACTAAAAAATAACAGATTCTTCCCCTTTTTTCACAAGAAAAAACGCTTAAAAACGTTGCTTCTGATATTCGGGAGCAGACCATACATTGAATATTTTTTGCTTCTGATATCCGGGAGCAGACTATTCGTTGTATAGTACGCTCCTCCGCTCTTCCGCTAGAAGCAAAAAAATTGTCAATGCATAGTCTGCTCCCGTATATCAGAAGCCCAAAAAGTTCAATGTATAGTCGGCTCTCGGATATCAGAAGCCAAAAAAAATTTCTATGTGTAATCTGCTCCCAGATATCGGAAGCCAAAAAAAAATCAATGCATAGCTTGCTAGCTTCTTTCGTCTTAAATTGGCTTTCAGTGCAAAATTTGCGAAAAAGCGGAAACTTTGGCTTTTCTTCAATCATTAATTTCTCGAAAACTAAAAGACTTATAGAGACAAAACAAGTTCCAAACGATAGAGAAAGAGCTAATCTGCATTACAAGTATGTCAAACTGCCCCTAGCACCATTTCTTTTGCCTTAAATTGACTTTGAGTGCAAATTTTTGTAAACATTAATTTTTCGAAAACTAAAAGACTTATAGAGACGAAACAAGTTCCAAACGGTAGAGAAAGAGCTAATCTTCATTGCCAGTATGTCAGACCGCCCCTAGCACCGCTTCTTTCGTGTTAAATTGGCTTTCAGTGCCAAATTTGCGAAAAAGCGAATAATTTTTCCTTTTTTTCGAACATTAATTTCTCAAAAACTATAAGAAACTGAACAAGTGCCAAATGATTGATAAGAGCTAATCTTTATTTACCCTTATTAATATATATATAAATAACAAAAATTCATTAATTAAAACCTGGTAATGATTCAAACACTTTGCAAAGAATTTAAGCGACGCCATCGTCGGCGCGCTCAGTATTCGATGCATTACTTTCGTCGTCAGCGCGCTTTGTATTCGATATGTAGATATCACTATCACTTTCGTCGTCCGCGCGCTACGATTGTGTTTACCGACGCCATATTAAAGAAAGAAAACATCCTCTGAATATTACCTTAAACTCAATGCTTTTATAAATATTCACGAACATTTAATGGAATAATTGAATTAAAGACGCATTCAAATGAAGCGTCGACCTGTGTTAATGATTTTAATACTGGGATGGAAATAATGATCTTTATTTCATGAATAAAATAACATCAAGTTGTGAACAAAGTGATAAAATACATAGTAAATGTATATTCGATTTTTTATTTAAGCAAGATCTTATCAATAATCCGCGCCCAAAAATCTTTTCCAAGTAACAAGAAAATTCCAATAGCGCTAACACTTTTCAACGAACGATTAATAAAACTAAGTAACTTAAGCAGTCTTAAAGTAAAATAAATAGGATACATACTAATTGCAAACAAAGAGTAACATTAAACAACATTTAACATAATACATGAGTTAATTATAGTATTAGTTTTTAATGCACGAAGTGATTTATTAATAACGCAACAGATTGAAATGCAAGCTTGCTTAAAAGAACGCACAGATAATTGCACTTTAAAAGCAATCAACAACTTAGGGAATGTATGTATGAGTATGTACTGATATAAAAATAATTTTAGGTATTCTTATTATTATTACACGCATGTTTGGCTACCTTTATTTAAGGCAATTTTGTGATTCCAGCAAGATTCGTATAAATAAACTTTAATCTAACTAGTGACTTTTGTTATCACATATTTGATAGATTGCTAATCAAAATATCACATCGGCGCTTTAGGAGTGGAAGTAGTTCTTGCTGATGTCGTCGCTGCCCGGTGCCAGAGTATAAAATAGCATATAGCACTGTATTCTGAATTTAGGCTCGTTGATGTCGACCACATCGTGGAATTCGTCGTTATAAATAACCCAGTGCTTCGCGAAGGGATGATAAGCGACGGCCGTGTAATGCCCCTTATCGCGATTGCCAGTGTGTAAACTGATTGAGCGCAATTCGTACTCAGCTTTGCAGAACGAGATTTTCAACGGGTAATGACAAGCGTTATTAAGACGATTGATGCACTGGTCATTCTTATTGAATGTGTACCGTACAATGTTGATGGCCAAGATTGGCGGATAATAACCGATTAGTTTCTGAGCGGCGGTAACGCATTCGCAGCTGGAACAAAATTTACTAACAAACGTATCGTCGTCTTTGATCTGGAAGAACTCGTCAATTTTATCCTGCAAATCAATGGCCGACCCGTTCTCGGGTAAACTAATGAAGATTGTGTTGCCGTAATCGTATTTGACGACGACCGCGTTGCATTTGGGGCACACCGAAGAGCCCTCCAGTTGAAAGAAGAACGCGCGGTTCGCGAACGAAGTGCATTCGCCGAAAGCCTTTCGCCAGTCGCGCAAACGAGCCGTGTGCTTACCGACCAAGCGCTTGAAAGGCTCCAGCCCTTCCGAGTGCATATTTTTTATCAAGAATATGTAAAACTCTTGAGCATCTTCGTGCTGACCGGTGGAGAACTGGCCCCCCTCCAGTGAGCAGACGGTGTTGTAAAAATAAGTTGGTCTGACTGCGTTGCTGGTTTGATGCCACATGTTAATTACCAAATTTCCCACTGCCACTGAGATTGGGTGATTATCTTCGTTGTAGTGCGCCGTTATGAAATGACTGGTGAAGTGAGGGCAAAAGCGGAGACACTGTATGAGAGAATTCATGTAGCAAGTGTTGCGAATATTTATGAGACCTGCTTCGCCGCGAGAATGGAAAGTGATTTGGATCAATTTGAGTTCTCTTTGCAGAGGGGTCATTTCTGGCGGTTTGGTCGACCTGTCGGGCACCGGATTAAAGCCGGGGCGTTTAGAGCGCGGAGGTTTCGATCTTTTTGGAGCAACAATGCCCGACTCGGAATCCATGTAAATTGCATCATTATCATTGAATGAGGCCATTTCGAAGTCTCTCTCTTTCTGGAGCAAAATTTTGCGGGCTTCGTACTTTTCTAGGCGCTCCTTTTCCACGCTTTCGATCGCTTTGAAAACGTCTTCCGTAGACGTGAAACAGAGTTCTTCGTTGTCCCTGCACATCAGTTTCTTGCGCTCTTCCAATTCAATGTAATAGGACTCCGTTTTTGAAATATGTTCATCCAGTTTAGCCAATTCCGGCTCGGTCTGGGTCCGGTCTGCCTTGCCTTCGGCCAGATTCTTTAACAGTTGGAAACGACGGTCGTAATATTTGAATAGCGTGTCTTCCGTGCGTAGTTGCCTTTGGCATAAGTTCAGCAAATTTTGCTTCGCATCAAATTCGGGAGTTACTTTTCCCACCGATGGGGACGGCGAATCAGCTGGGGTGGTTCTATTGTCTTCCTCAGTTGGTTGAACGGCAACTGTGGCATTTGGATCGACCAGTTCACCGTATTCCAGAAGATCCGGATAATCGATATCCTCATTGAGGAAGTCTCCGAATTCTCCGTAGACGAACGTATAAAACTTAGTTGGTTGAGTAAGCAATGTCGGATACGAGTCAGCTAAAGATTTCATTCCGCCCTCGAGAACGTAAGGAGGTAATCCGGTTCTTTGATCGATGTCCCATTCCGTCAAGATGACACGCAAATCGTGCAGTTTGGAATCTCTGAAGCCGATGCGTTCGGTGTCAATGTCCATCAGGATGAGCAAGTCGTATTGTTTGCGTCTTTTAAATAGATTAATATCCTCTTCGGATAGAAACATTTGCAAGGAGTTGGTGGTCAATCCAGCCAAAGCCTTGTTGGAAGGAACGAATACTGTGGTTGGAAACTTCAAGTAGCATTCTTTGGAATCCTTTATAGGGCGTATATCAAACACCAAAACCTGCTCGGGAAATTCGCAGAGCAAATTGTAGAATTTCGCAGCAGTTATAAAAATGTCTAAAAAAATGAGCGTAAACAAAGTATTTATTATTTTTCAGAAGTTTTTTGAACCTCTTTCTGGGAGCTTATATTTCATCAACTGAGTCTTTGTAAAACACTCAGGATCTCTTATGATGACAGGCTTTACAGCAGCAACATTTTGCTTGTTGTACCGTAAGAGCAAAGACTCCAAAGTAGCATATCTCAACTCCCTCATCTTGCTGGCGTTACTGCTAAAACGGGACTCCAAAAAGGTTTCATCATTCACCTCATTCTTGATGTTGGCAAGTAGATTAAAGTAACGTTGACTGAGAATATACAGCCTTTCTTCATCTATTGGCTGCTGGCCACTAATTTCAAAGGATTGCTGAGCTACTTTGTCTGCTATATGGCACAACCTGAATTTTTCTTAAAATAAATATAATGTTGTAATTGAACACGCATTTACTTACATACTGAGTTTGCGACCGTATGGCTTGTTCACGATCAATTTATTCAAATCATCAATGTTGGTAGCCAAATGTAGGGGTGCTTTCCTGGGATTCTGCAGTTGATCACCCATTTTTTTGAAATCTTTTAGAAATAACTACTGCACTTAAATACTAGTTTCCTAGAGATCCATCCTCTTAAAAAATGCTTGGTAATTATGGAAATCGAGAGGAAATATCCCGAGAAAAACATGGAACTCTGTGGAAAATTTTCGAGGTTGTATATCACCTGATGCAATGTTGGTTATCAAGTTAATAAGCGGTGATCTAAAAAAAAAAACAGAAAAACAAATAAAAATTGTTGCTTTAACGGACCTAATTTATTAATTCGTCTAATTTACATGTTATTCTTTATTTTTTTACGCGCTTTACGTTTTTGCAGATATTAAAGTTTTTTGTTTTGACCAATTTATCATCCATTTCCAAGTTCGACTTATGACTGGTTGTGCTACAAGTGTTGCATATACGTTTGCTCACTTGTTTAAGGGACATTGTTTACACCCGACACTTTCTGCACTAAGATATTTATCGCCGATTAATTATCATTGATAAAAGCTTAAAATTAGCCATTATTCTTTTCATAAATAATTCAGTGATAAAAACAGCATCATCATGGCAAAAATGGCTTTCCAGCATCAAGCTGGCACAGCAATGGAATGCCTAAGTGTAAGAAATAACCAAAACAACAATCACGTTCATTTATCTAATTACTCATCGAAAAAATATCCAGATTCCTATAACACTGCACAAGGATGTGGACAGCTTTAACAACCACAGATGTGGGTTCAAAATTGGAGGAGGCATTGATCAAGACTTCCACAAGAGCCCACAGGGCTACACTGACAATGTAAGCAAAATGACTAGGAATTACTCAAATTAATTAAAATTCTGTTCAATAATTTCAGGGAATTTATGTAACTGAAGTGCATGACTCCAGCCCTGCCTCACGAAGCGGTCTGCGCGTCCACGATAAGATTCTGCAATGTAATGG
The DNA here is from genome assembly GCA_030264615.1 of Cypha longicornis. Taxonomy (NCBI): domain Eukaryota; kingdom Metazoa; phylum Arthropoda; class Insecta; order Coleoptera; family Staphylinidae; genus Cypha; species Cypha longicornis. The sequence goes on from JARJDY010044107.1 coordinate 11,290, forward strand.
CTATGACTTTACAATGGTCACCCATAAAAAGGCAGTGAGCTACATCAAAAAGCATCCTGTTCTTAATCTACTGGTGGCAAGAAAGGGCGTCACCTCTACATAAATGTATTTTGTTCAAGTACTATTAGTTATCACATTCCATGAATCATATTATTATCAGTAGTAAGATCACTTTAAAGTTACCACAATTAAATTTGTATTAGTAATGCTTAAGACCAATTTCAGTTCAGTGCTCTCTTAAGCAATTGCAGGTACTAAAAATGTGTTATTATTGCATTTATACTTTTTTTTATTGTTGCTTTTATACATTGCAGTCTTAGTGTTTTTAGAGAATTATAATGTGTTATTTTTTCTGACTATTTATTAGAGAATAAGTGTTTGAAACTAGTTATCCCTGTGAATAGTATCAAAGAATATGAATAAGTGTTAGGGAAATAAAGAAAATCGAATGAAATCATTTAATTTTGCGCACGGTTTCTTGAGAAAAATGTAAAAAATGAGTGTAATAATTCTTTTTTAGTACTGAATAGCTAACTAAAACCTTACCTTTGGTTTTTTGAAGACACGAGGCAGACGAGTACAAAAATGGCGTTATTTTCTTAAAACCTTTGTCTTTATACTACCATGCATTCGAGGCCTACTGAGTTTGCGCACTAATCCACATCCGCTTTACCCTCGGCTTCTCAATTCTACACTTGCGCACAATGATGAGAACACAGGGTGATTCAAGATAATAAATACTCGACGTTTAATTTCCGTCATAATTAATAAATATGTAATCAAATAACAAACATTTTTGTTGTATTATCATTGATTGACCATTTAAAACAAATACGACATATCGATATCGATATAATAAACAGTTTCGCTTAATATCGATTCGATATACTATTCAGCCAAAATATATCGAATTTTTTTTTTAATCAAATATATCGAGCATTTCAATTCAGTATATCGAATACTAACAATGTACGCGTAATTCACACATGTAAATGTGAAAACTAAAAATGGCGTCTTCGGATCAGCTGATGTAGCACTAGCCTCGGCACTAGCAAGTAATAATAGGTATACAATTAAGGGTGAAAATCACTAGAAAAAGGTCAATAATGGCCCAACCAAAATTGACGCCGCAGCAGTTTATTAAGAACTCTTTTACACCGCAAATTGGAGTGCTGTGCACAAAAGGAGCTGAACAATTATGCAGCAAGAACAATTTGACATTTATAGAACTGTTACAACCCTTTTGCAGACTGAACTGTGAACTACATTATAAGGACTCAAATGGTACATCAGTTTCTCTGCGTAGCCTAAAAATCACATTAATCGATGTGTATGCAAAGCCCACACAAACAACACTTGCCAGGAAACTTCTGAACTCTTCAGTCAGTGAATGTAATTGCACTCAGCTGAGATCTGTATTTGTTGCTGAGCATAGAATTGAAATTCCCATGAATGTAAGCTGGTTCGAGGCTTGGAGAGAGACTTTCTTTGAGGTACAATATCCAGCTGATCATGAATTCATCAAACACTTGCTGGGATGTATTGTTGTGATGTCAACATTGGATCCTGATCCACTGAAGGAATTGGAAAACTTAAAGCAAACCTTGCAACAATTACAGAACACTTTAATTAATAGGTTACCAAAGTGGTTTAATAATAATATTCTTACATATTTCGTCTTGATTCATGAGAACACAAACCCTGACTCCAACATACAGTATTTAAATATATACAGACCACTAAATTTGAGCTAAAATGGTTCACTTTTTAGAAATGATACCTATGATAAGATTAAATCCAATGTGGGGACTTCAAATTGTTTCCTTTTGCAAATCAACTCCAGGACACTTGACTCCCAAGATAATCATCTGGCAGACCCTTGGAGTCAATTTATTTCATCCAAGAAAAAGTACACTTCAAGTGAAGAATCTGACACCATTCCACAAACCATCAACTCAAAGAAAGAACAAAAATCTAATGAGAACAGTAACACTTGCACAGTTTTCCATCCCCTTAGTCCTGAAAGTGAGAAAAACCACTTGGTAAATATTGCAAGTAAAGAGTCAATCAAACCAAATACTGTACTTCACGGTGCCTGTTTATCCACACAAGATGTCGAGGAAATCAAACACTTAGTCAATGATTTCGCCGTGAGAAGTCTGATGCCTTACGTGGAAAGACAAATCCAGCAATTAAGCGATTTAGTGGCCAACAAAAAGGGCGTCAGTAAGTCCTTGTTCAGTGCCACCAAGAGATGGTTCATTCCAAACAAGCCGACTTCAAATAGCGCCACTATAAATACACTGACGTGCGTCCAGATTCCCTCTAGCGTTTTCCATTACTAAAAGCTTTGCTCTAGATATCCCTCGGACGCTCCAGAACTTCAAATACGTCGCCTGGGTGATCTGTATTTCATGTTCGGACACTATAGCATGGCCTACCAAGCATACCACATGGCGAAACGTGATTTCAGCGCCGATCAGGCTTGGCTCTACTTGGCTGGAGCGTTGGAGATGGCCGCTTTGGCTGCCTTCATGGCCAATGAATCATCGCGGAAAAGCTTCGATTACATGGAAGAGAGCATCGTTACTTATTTGACCATTTGCAAGTAAGAATCGCACCTATTTATTGTTTTGCAAATGTTTCCTATTCAAGAATTTCTGCAGGATGCCTCAATTCGCTACGAAAGCCACGCTGCTGAGCGCCGAGTGCCTCATGGGTCAAAATATGTACGGAGAAGCTGCCCATCAGTTCATAAGAATGACCAATGAAGACTCCGACTTGAGGTCCGCGCTGCTACTGGAACAAGCAGCTTATTGCTTCCTCCAGTGCAGTCGACCGAATATGGTGCGAAAGTATGCTTTCCACATGGTCATGGCCGGACATCGATTCAATAAGGCGGCCCAAAGAAGACATTCCTTACGGTGCTATAAGCAAGCTTACGAAATTTACAAGCGCAAAGGCTGGAACCTTGCCGAAGATCATATATTGTCCAGTATCGGTCGCTTGGCCAATTCCCTGGATGAACTAGAAATCGCTCTCAGTAGCTACGCCAAGTTGTTGACCGAGGAAAGTAAGCAGACGCCCCAACAACAAGAAGCTTATCTCAAGGAGTATTTATCTATTAATATTGTAAGTAGATGCAGATACAGTTGAAAGGAGAATTAATGTAGGAAACGTTCTTAGGATTTATTTAAGAAAGAAACCAATCTGCCAACTCCTCTGCTTCCGATGCCGGTAATCCTCAACGAGACGATAAAAGTTCTTGTCGGTCCAGCACCCCCTTTGCGCACGCCCGGCAAAGTTCCTGCCCTGGGAACTGTTTTAAACTATAACGAAAGTGAAAAGGACCGCCAGAAGTGGCACAAACTGGAGGAGTTGTTGGTGCAGGAAGCGCAAGGTTCAGTGCCGATGGTCTTCAAGCCTCTAGTCACTCTCTTCACAGGTCTCGACGTCAGCAACAATAAACCCCTAGCTGTGATTGGCGAGCCCATTCAGTTGGCCGTCGAACTGTACAATCCTCTGCAGATAATGCTAAATCTGAAAGACATTTATTTGTTGTGGCACATTGAGAACGGCGAGAGCAAGTTTTCTGTTGATGAAGTGGCGTTACAGAATACGGACGATATTATGAAGACTGTGCACGTGAAATCGTTAGTTATTCAGGCGAACTCCAAGCAAGAGGTCGTCCTCAGTATTACGCCCTTAAGTGTGGGCGATGTTTTTATTAAGGGAATCTGCTACAGCATCGTTGGGACCGAAAGCGAGATTAGTTTGCGTGGGAAACAAGTGTTCGATATCAAGGCACCCAAATTGAAGCAGAGCGTGGCCGAGAGACAGTTGCAGTTAAAGGTCGTTCCATCTACGGCGTGTCTACAAGTGAGTTTTAGCGAAATGAACACGGAACTCCTGCGTAATGAGTTCCAAAAGGTGAACGTCGAGGTAAGGAACGTCGGCTCCGTTCCTCTGCACAAAATCTATTTCGCCTCGTCTACGCCGCATCTCATTTCCAGTAGGGATTTTAAGCAGGACACTTCCTTGAACACTGGCGAAGTGGCGAATCGCGAAAAGGAAGCAAGAAAAAATCATGTTTTCTCGCTACCAGCGCTGAATGTCCTGGAGTCAGGTCAGCACTGCAGCATGGAAATATGGATAAAAGCACCGGACGAAGTGGGGCCTTCTTTCATCGATCTCCTGATCTACTACGAAAATGTGAACTCCTCAAGTCTGCCGAAGTATCGCCTGGTGCGACACGTGTGGCCCCTGTCGATTCAGGAGTCGCTCAAAGTGGACGCGTCCGCTTTCCAGAGCCACAATTCCAAGGACGTCGAGCAGTTAGCGTTAGTGATTCATGCTACGAATCTGAACAAAATCCATCACGCAATACTCACCGAAATCCATTTACTCAGCGCTTCGTTACTGAGCTGCAACTGGCAATTGTGCTCCGAATCGACGATTCCCGCGAAGAATGTGCGATTGGAGTCGCAAGCGTCCTACTATTTGTTCCTCAAAATCAAACGGCTCCTCGCGAAGGGTGACGGTCACACGGAAGTTTCTTTCACAGACAGTAAGAGCTTAGGTCCGGATGCGTCAAAGATAGCGCTGGATTTCGCGAGGCGCTGTTGCGACCCTATGAAAGTGAACATCTTCGATAACGATTTTAAGCATTTGCAAAGTCGCAGAAAACAGGACGCGTTGCTAATATTGCGGTGGCAGGCGAGCGTAACGGATAGCTCAGGTAGGCATCGAACTGTATTCGGACAGAATCAGATTCCCTTGCAGGTCCCGTCTCAGGACCAACCAATTAACAATAACAACATTACTAGTAGCTCCGATAAACTATCCCTAGATAAAACGACGATGCGAAACGCTGTAGATACGTTGCCCTTGATTCAGACTTCGGCGACGCAACGTCTCGACAAGCAAGTCACCTGTAATCTTACGCACAAATCGAACATCAAGCATAACTTCAAAGAAGACAAAATGTGCGTAGTTCCGGTCAAGCTACTTATGCATAGCGTCGCCAAAGTCCCCATGGTCATCAAAATCGTCACCGGTGGAACCAGTTGGTACGAAAAAAATGCGATATCAATGTTATTAATTATTTAGGAAATTTGATCGATTTCAGCCCTTCGCAAGTATTGTCGACGAAGAGTAGTGTCGTTCACCCGAATTGTTCGGAACAATTCCGGTGGATTAAGGTCGCGAGTGCTTCGAAGCAGATCGAGCCGCTGTCGTCGATCGAAGTGAATATGTTTGTAGTCGTTTCGAACCCGGGTACTTTTGATTTAGGTTCTCGCTTGGAGATTTGGTGTCATCCCTTGGAAAACTCCAAGAACCTCGTGCGACAAACGTGTAGTGTACAATCGTCCCTAATTATAATGAACTGTTAATGAAATTGCTTTCCTTTTTAAATCTTTTTTAATCAATATTTTGTTATTATTAATTAGATTTAATATAATTTTTGTTACATAGGCTTTTAAAATAAAATTGTTTATTTAAAATAA